>VDFB02271029.1:0-25757 GCA_007258455.2 Sequoia sempervirens
CAATGACATATGACAATGTCATTGATGTAGAAAGCCAATTTTAGTAATCCCTTTTGATTTCAAAACATTGTCACTGACTTTGTAGACTGTTTGTTGAATTTGATTTGCTGATTTCTCTAATGCCAGCACATTTTTGTTGTCCATTAAATATTTTTTAAGCTTATTATGATGTTTTATGATAGCATCAATCAATTGAAACATGTCACACAAATGATCAATCCCAGCATTATTTCATCCCAGATCTTTTGTTTCTCTACAAAATGCAGATACCTTATTTTGACAAGACTTAATTTCATTTTTTTCTTCCATTAGCTCTACTTCCAATCTTTCATTTCTTTTTCTCTCTTGCAATTTTTGTTCCCACTGTGCATTTCCATTTGGAATGCTTAGTCTTAATTTTTCTGAAGTGGATTTTCCTCATCATATTTCTTGTTTCTCTCATCTAGCCTTTGCTTCAGTTCATTCACTACAGTCTCATTTTGCTTATCCTCTTTTCTTGTTAATGTAGAGGAAGATTTTTTAATTCTTTTTTCTAATTTATTGCTCTTTTTATTTGCTGCTTTCCTCTTTGCTTTCTAATTTGCTAGCTCTGCCTGTAACTTTTCAATTTGAGTTTGCAACCTTTTTCTCTCTCTATCTTTCTTTAGAAATGATTTGTACACCAATTCATTGTTCTTCTTTGATACATTAATTTTGTCAGTATTTTTGAGTCCAAAAAAATCCAATTGAAAATTGTTCACCTCGAATTTAGATGGAGCTATCTAATTTGCTTGTTTGTTTTGAACTATGGGAACAAGAATTGTGTACTTCATGATTTCTTTATTTGTGTCAAATGTGGCTAATACCATGGTTGTTGTAGGCTCTCAAGTTATAGAAAACACACTCTCCATTAGTTGCTTCTTTTTTTTTTTATTCAATTCTAATTTCTTTTTAAACTCTTGAATGTAATCAAAACCTAGGGATGTAGGAACAATGAAATGCTTGAATGACGAAGGAATAGGAGTACTTTCAGTTTCTAATGATGTCGCAACCAGACTAACTGGCAGTGGGGGAGTTCTTGGAAATAACTCCTTTGTGGTGGATCCACTGGTAGTGTGACTTGGAGGTCTCTCAAAATCCTTTGCCTCTTTTGTATGCCTTGATCACCTAATGTTTCTGTGGTATATTGTGTTGTTTTCCTCTTGTGTGTAATTTTTTGTTGTAGCACATGTTGACCACTACTAGTACTACTACCCATACCATCACCACCAGAGGCAGTGCCAGTTGCACTAAGTCCTCCACCATGGGCATGTCCTAGTTGTGATTGTGTCTGACCATGAGGACAAGGATTTGAAGCTCTAACAAATTGAATTGTTTTAGCTCTACTTGTTTTCCCTTGGTCTACTTTATCAGCTCCAAGGCTAGATTTATCAAGTGGTTTTCTATGTTGTACATTTATTATTGTAGGAATTCCTTGTCCTTGGGACCCCAAACTGCCACCTTCATAACCCATTTTTTCAGCTATGGCTGCTCCTGTAGTAAATACTTCTTTTGTGGCCTCACTTAAACCAAGTTTGAAATTGACATGGCTTTCTTATTCGCTATCATCATCACTTTCTTCATCTTCTCATTCATCTAGATGCTCTATATTCCATAATTTTCTAAACTCAAGATCTTCTTTGTTATCTCCATACTTTGCAAGAGCTCTTGGATCGCCTAGGTCCTTCCTCATAGAACAAAAGGCAATAATTTTTTATTGTGACCAATTTTTTCTATAACTTCCTTCTCTAGAGAATCTGACATTTTTACTCTACTAGATGGTTGATGACTTTTTTCATAAAAATTGGTGTACCTCCTAATTGTCTTTCGATGCAATGCCATAATTTCTGCTAACAATTGTTCAAAAGAAATACCATTCTCAACAATACTTTTCTCCATTGCTTCTTTGACCTCATCCCAAGAATCCTAATGGTGTCACATGGATCATACTGTCAGTGACAGATAGCATCAAAATAAATAAAAAATCAAAAGATCATGTGCCACACCAAATGCTTTTCTCTCGAATGTCATCCCTCCACATGAAAAAGGTAAAGAAGGAAATAAGGTCTTCTTCCCCTAACTGCTAAAGTGTCTTTCATCAGTACTCTACATCTTCCTTACATATTCCAAAGCAAAATCCCTTTATGTCATGTATTGGAAGTTTGTATGGCTGTACTTTCGATCCATAAAATCTTAGCACAATATATTCTTCCATTAAGTACCAATCAACCAATTGTATTTATTTTCCTAGTTGAATGTAGTTTCTACATGACATAGGCAATCTAGGCATTGGAGTATTTGTAATTGCTTGATGCAATGGAGCCAAAAAGTAGTCTACAAAATGACTGTAGTTCCTTCAGAATCATGCAACCTTATAGGTGGTCCGTTCATATCTTGGAGCCATTTTCTTTCTCGGGATTACTATTACAGGGTTGAATTTTGGAAACTTGTTGGTCTAAAAATTCCTCTGAATTTGAATAGAAAAAAGATAGCACAAGTAGGTTGTGAACCTAAATGTCTTGAGTGAACCTCCTTTAATCATTAAAAATATTTTATGCATGGATTCTACAATGTGCTCAATAAAATTATATTTGGCATGTGGAACACCATAATGGATATTAGATACCATTTCAAGGAGGCATGCACCCACTTTTAAATTATTATCCAGTCTAAGGCAAAATGCTAGCATGGAAATAATATCTTGAATCCATGGTTTAAAAATTTCCAAATCCTTAAAAGACATGATCACCTTTCAATTTGTTTCCTATCACAGACGCTATTCTATTTAAGAAAAGATTTTTTCTCCATTTCATCCACTACTTCATAATCACTATTAGCTTTTCTAGGTCAATGTGGGCATTTCCAAATTCTTAGGTTTGTAAACCCCAAGGCCAACACTTTTCCAAGTTGTTCTGCATTAATGGATAACAATTCTTCTTTGTTATCTTTATTAATAATTTCTCTTTTGTTATCATCATAATTTAGGGCACAGACCATGATAAATTATGGGCAAGGGAAAACCTCATGTAACATCATGTGCCCTAATCCAGTTACCCATGGTGCACTGATACTATTAGTATTAACTTGCAATTGTATTTGCTTTGCAACCTTATTCTTAGATGAAAATCTAAGTTTTGAGGTACGCCTACCATAGGTTTCAAGATCATAAATATCATTGTATTCATCAGTGAAACCAGGGGGTTTTAAGCAATTTTGCATAATGTATTTTTTTTATCTAACAAATTGCTCTAGTGGTACTAGTGGTAGACATGCTGATACAATCAACAATATGAAATTTCTGAATTCCCTATTAGTCTTTAATTTTTCTTAATTCTTAAGCCTCTTAACCCTAAACCTAAACTTCAAAGTTTGACAAAATAAGATTTTAAGAAACATCAAGCAATGAAACGTAGCAACAAGAATTCTTTAACTTACCCAAATTTTGAATTTTGATTCTTGAAGTTGAAACTAGGTTAGTGGAATGGATTTGTTGGAAGTGGAACTGTGGAACCCAAAATAGGGTGGTTTGCTGCAATGAGGAAACTGAAGACTGAAATCTCCCTATGTGTTGACCCTCTTACTTCAAAATAAAATCACTTAGCAATAAAAAGTGCTATTTTTTTGAATATTAAAGTGAATGACACCAAAATGTCTACTCGTTACTTACAGACTACATAGTACACAATTAGGTAGTAAATTCCACATGGCTGACAACATTTAAAACAAGCCATTAATGATTTACTCCTGCATCAACAACAAAATTCTAAACTGTTGATCTTTGTTAATCTAATGGTTATAGGGTTGTTCCAAGGTTTAAGTTCACAAGCCTAGTGCTCTATGCATTTCATTCCGGAATGCAACTACAACCATAAATAATAAACATAAAACATGTGTTTTAAATTTTCTTTAAAATTTAATGTGCTAGGATTGACATCAAGGCCAAGGGCCCAGAAACTTAACGTTGAAAAGACCTTAATAAAATGAATTACAATGCCACATTAATAGCACATTGAACAACCATTAAGAGCACTTAACTTGCAAAGGACTTAATAAAATGAATTACAATGTCACATTAATAGCACAACCATTTATTTTATTACA
This sequence comes from Sequoia sempervirens, assembly GCA_007258455.2. NCBI lineage: Eukaryota > Viridiplantae > Streptophyta > Pinopsida > Cupressales > Cupressaceae > Sequoia > Sequoia sempervirens. The sequence continues at coordinate 4,120 of VDFB02271029.1, forward strand.
ACTAAATTACAATGTCACATTATTACATAGTACAAATACAAATGTAAGTGCACACACCAAGCTTCTGCTGGACCGCTGGTGAAAAGTTGAAAATGTAAATGTGATTCATGTATCTCTTTTACTCTAAAAATAAATGGAACTTGTTGGGTCAACCATGAGCTCTGAAAATAAACACATGGGACTTGCCGGGTTAGCCATGGGCTCTGAAAATAAATGCATGGGGAAAGGGGGCCCAATCAAACTAGGGAAATGGGAGCTGTGAAGATACAAAATATACTTAGCCCCTTTTAGAACTAGACTCATGCAAAAGATGAGGGGTTATAAAATTGATCCCATGCAAAAGATGAGCATTGAAAATAAATGCATGGGGCTTGCTTGGTAAGCTATGGTGTCTTAAAATAAATGCAAGAGATTCTCCTGGCCAACCATGCAGACGATGAGGGGTAGTAAAAATGCTCCCATGCAAAAGATGAGCATTGAAAATAAATGCATGGGAATTTCTCTGGGAAATTGTGCAGACAATGAGGGGTAGTAAAACTACTCCCATCTTCTACTTGCAGCCTCCATGCATTAGGATAGCACTTATCTCCATCAAAGCTCCTCATCCTAGTTAAAAACCCATCTAAGAAGTCAGGGGAACCAAATCAACTTCTTGCCAATTCCCCCCATTCTGAACTTGAAGGAAATTGGTGTTTTACCATGTAGCTACATAACTGGAGGCAGGAGAATTTAGAGAATCCCCAATAATACCACATCATCTTCTTCCTGAATCCTTATTAAGTTATTAACCCTACAAAATGAAAACCCATATGACAATTCAACAAATGATTTTAGCTGTGCTCACTATCCTTATTTATGGGCCAAAAGTGCTGCCAAAAGTGCCACTACCAGCTTGGTCCCTTGTACACCTCACACATGTCATGTGTGAGCTTTGAGGTTGTGTATAATTACTACTGACTATTAATAATTGCGATTCGTCCAAACAAAAATCCAACTTAATCAGGTACCTCAAGTTGGCTACATGCAAAGTTGCAAACTGTAGCTCAAGTTGACAAACTGTTAATTGTCAAAATCGATAGTGCCATGCAAGTTGTCAATTATCAAAATCATTGGATTATTGACATCATCATCTACAATTCTATAGTACATCATGTAGTTTTCAATATAAATCTATCCAATCAATCACTTTGGTTATTCATATGGTATTAATCCACGCCACCATCCAGTACTATAGCCAAATTGAGAATTTCAATAGAATAAATGAAAGGTAGAGTACTTCGATGCATTTAAAAGAGAGAATTAAATGTCTTGTTTTACCTTAATGATTATCAATGTCCTAATAAGTCATAATAAATTTTGCTCACTTATGATTAGAACTATATGTTGATTTTGAAACCAATAATTAATAAAATCTCAACCATTGATTTTTGAAAATCTAACAGTTATAGTGTTATTCTGGAGGTTTCAATTCACAAGTCTAGTGCTTCAAGGATTTACTTCTAGAATGCATCTATAGCCATCCATTGAAATTTCTCATTGAACGGTCCTTCTTTTAAAATAAACTTTATGCACGAGAATAATTTAAAATGGGAACATCACTAGGTTGACGAGACCGACCCTCAGGATTAAAGAATTAAGATTTAAGGTTTTGTCATAAAATATTTTGGTCTAAATTAGGCAATATTAAATGGTCGTGGTCCATAATGTCGCATGGTCACTGAAACTTGGAACCTTAGAACCAAAGTCTGAAGTTTCAAAGTTTTCGAAACCTCTGGCCCACTTACTACAAAGATGACACTGGTGAATTTGCATTGACACTTCGCCACTACATTTTTTTATTAGTTTGATATTATATTTAATTTTCCAATGTTTTTTTCTTAATCATTTGAAAAGAGGTTTAATTTTCCAATGATTTTATTTTTTTTAGTTTGAAGAAAAGTTTAATTCGCCCATCGAAATATTTTATTGGTTTGAAAATAGATTTTAATTCGCCACTGGAAAAATTTAAGTGGTTTTACAAAGATTACATTTCGCTAGGATTTTCCATAGACTTCAAGCGATTAGAAAAGATTCGCCAATCGAGATTATTTTTTTTCATGAAAAATGAAAAAATTTGCCACTAAAATTAATATTTTTATCAGGAAGTATACAAGATTTGCCAAGATTTTACACCTTCACCAAGGGGGGGTTTCTTAAATTTTTCCCTGAATGACACGTGGATTGTTTCATCCACTTGGAGGAAGGAGTGGAGTCCATAGGAAGGAATGATGTGGCCTCCAGCTAGAATGTCTTCATTGGTTGATGAATTAGTGAGCGATAGCAATGGAAATTTCAAACCTGATTGAATCAATCTGAGTCATCTGATGTGCCACTTCATTAAGAAATAAAATACTAGCATTTAAAACCAAAAATGTGAGGATAATAGTCATTTTGCTTCACGCAAGTGGGCATTAATGACACAAGGTTAATAGGTGTAATCAAATTTGATCCTGGTGCATGCGAATGATTAATCTCCCGTAATCATTGAAGTTGATACACAATTTTTTATGCATCTGGGTGATTAACGGTTGTGATGTGAATGCCAATGGTTAATCATTTACTTGTTCGTGCTAGTTTTCATTGAGCATTGATGACTAGCATGCCTAATTTTCTTGATAAATGAGGGTTAATGGCTTTCATTTTCACCATTGCAGTCAAGACCTAAATTTTATAAGTCCGTGAGGAAAGTGGGGATTGTTATAATATGCATTTGTGAGGTCTTATCTCTAGAGAATATGAGTAATTTTGTTGATTCTACATCACTAATACATAGGTCTCCCAGGCTTCGCTTGCAGGAATTGCACCATGATGCTCTAGGGAATGGATAGAGCACACCAAGAGTTGCTTCAACTCCAAAGGAAGAGTGTAAGAAAGAGGCCCGTGGCAAGAAGTATATGCAAGTTGCTGTGAGAAGCAATTACTGGTTAAGGAGTTGAGTTGTGACCAGAGAAACAAAAAAAGCTAAGGAAAAGGAGACTGCAAGGTCCGTGAGGGAAACAAGGAGAAAGATGAAATATGGTTGAGCTTGTCTTGGATGGTACAATTCTCCTATTGATATTTCAGATGGTCCCTTAGATAGCATGATTGAGACTGATTTCAGTTACTGCCAGTATCTTATGGCCCTGACAGAATTAGCAAGCTCAGATGATGAAGTAATATCGGTTTACCCAATTTCAATAAAGACACCAAGTGGGCATGTTGGCCTTGCTACTGGCAAGGACACTAATGAAGAAGTGGTGGTTTCCCCAACCTTTGCCAGGACATGAAGTGGGCGTGTGTATTCTGGTTATGGTGTTTGGTTTATGGTTTTGTTATTTGGTGATAATGGTGCTTTGGTACAACTTTATGGCTGTTGTACTAACTTAGGTGGTTTTTTGATGACATGATGAAGAAATTTTTGGCTCGACATGGGTGTGGAATGTAAAGGCTTGTTAACAACTAACAATGATTTTGGTGGCATCAAATGGTTCTTTTTGGGAAAATGGTATAAATTTTGTTTCCCCTATTTTGTAAATGATTACAGGCAACCATTCAAGAAATATTTAAAATGCAGTTGAATTTTTTTTTGAAATGAAATGCATGTGAAATGTAATTGTAATTGAGTTGGCTGCTTGTTTCTCCCTTGATCTATAAAAGGGATTTTAGTGCTCATTTCAAAGGGTTTGATTTTTGAGTCTCGTCATAGTCTAGGTAGAAGCTAAGTTTAGGAAGGAGCATACTGTAGAAGATATCAATGAATAGAACAATAAATTGTCTTAGTTATGGGTCATGTATGTAGGAATCTTAAATTAGTTTTATAGAAACCATAGATATAAAAGAAAATTTTAGTTATCGAGCATGTACTCTCCTATGCAATTCTCTTGCAGATTATAAATGAAAATGATCAATGATCTTTTTATTTGTCTCTAGTTGTTTTAATTGGATGTGTGGATTTGTTTTTGCTTCATATCAAATAATTGGTTAAATGCTTAAATAAAGTCACAAGTCTGTGAGTGAAGAGTACAAGATTTGGTAAGGAGCAGTGTTCCAGATGTAGTGAGTTGAATACTACAAAGTAGTATTAAAATAGTCCATCAACGTTTGAATTAAATGGCTGAGATATTACTGGTTGTTGCATATTTGACTTCGTTCTCCCAATTGATGAAGCACTGGTCTATTTGTTAGGAAATATTGCAAGTAAATGAACTAGTGATATGCCTAGCTAGGGAATTAAAATGAGAACAAAATTCATTAAAAAAATATTTCAATTATGAAGTATGAGTTTGAAGTATTCCCTGATTCCTAGCAAATAGATAATAATTTATTCATAGGTCTGCCAAATCTTTAGTGAATTACGTTTATCTACAATTAATAGGAATCAATTTGTGTATAAATGTGTTTTCAAATTTTAGACAAACATTACTTGAAAAAAATAAGGAACACCCTCCTAGGTCTGACAGAGCCTAAAGAGTAGGAGTGAAGGCCTCAAAATCCTTTACTTGTTTGTTGGCCACTAGATTTGAAGATTCTTGAGCATAAGGGTTGGCTACCCTTTAGAGAACTTCAAGGTTCTGCTAGAGAAAACACCAACATAATTGGTGACTTTACTGGGGAGAATTTAGAATCTCTAGCTATAGGCTGTAACATCACAGAGTCAAGTGTTTGGTGGATCTAAACATCTTGTTCAGATATTGAGAATTTTTTAGACCTGGAAGTGATTTTGTTGCAACAAATTTCAAAGAATTTATGTGTGACTCTCCTAATGGTGAAGACCCAGAATGAGAATTATCATTGAAAGAACTTCATATTGCTTGAAGTTTGATCCTTTGTAAAAGGGGTGGAGACTCTATCTAAAGAACCTAATAAAGAATATAGAAGAGTTCTAGATCTTTAGATATTTGCAATTAGGAAGAAAAGGTTAACGACTACTACAAGTTTCCAAGTATTCTCATAAATCTAAAGAGTATAATTTGCAAGCAAATTATGAGAAATCTTCAGGACTTAAGATGTAAATGATTTCCAATTAGGTGAATGTAATGTCCCCATTTTAGCCCTATGCTCTTCATTTGGATTTAGCCTATTCTTGGAAATTTGTAGGCTAAGCTAAAGTAGAAAATTAGGGTTTCCTCTTTTAGATGCTTTTTTGAGGGTTTCCTCTTTCATATACTGCTTGAAGTTAGCGTTAAGAGGATGTTGTGCAGACTTACTATTTTTAGCAATTCACTATTTTTAAGAAAGTATATCTTTTAGCAATATCTATTTAGCAGTAGTTCAATCCATTGTAGTTCAGTTGTTCAGTTTGACTTTCTAATGGTTTTGAAGCAAACTTACTATTTTTGGCATTGGCTAGCTATTAAGTCTAATTTTGGCAGTGGCATCATTTGTAGCATCAACTCAGGTCATCATTCTATTTTTGGCAGAATTAGTTTGGGCGTTGGTTTTTGGCTTTGGCTTCTATCTCTCCTTTGGACTAAGTTTCAACACTTAGTCAATTTTATAATTTGAGTTTGTACATTGTGCCTAGGCAACAACTTCAAGTTGTTTTTAAAAAGGGGTCATAAGGGGTTGATTTGAGCATTTAATATTTATATTAAATGTTTTATTGTGCAAATTGTAAATGGAAGCCTAAAGGGAGATGATTAATGTTTTAATAATTCAAATAAAGTGCAACAAGAGAGGTGGTGTCCCTTGGAGAAGCTGAAGAGGTTCTTGTGGGAGTTTCATGTTGATTCATTTTCTAGTTGAAGAGCCTATTTATTGATACCACGCTCATTCATTCTTATCTTTGGAAAAAATATAACAAAATGTTGTTGGATTGAATTTGAAACCTGACTAAGGGGAAGCTTAGAAAATTGACTCCATTCTTCAAGCCTGAAACTATGGCTCCCTAGATGGTGGATTGAGAGTGTGCTTCATTCAGAAGTGCACATTGAGCTTCAATGTTGAGTTTTTGATGAGATTTTCCAGATTTGGAGTTGTTGGCTCATCTACAGCTGAAAGTTATTTTTATATACAAATATTAGTATGATTTTTAATTGCTTATGGGTATTGGCTCCTTTGTTTCCTATGCTAGTGGTGCCTTCTTTGGTGCATTTATAGATTTTTTTATGGAGTTCAATTTATTAGAGAGGTCGCCCATCCTCTAGGGCCACACCATCTCTTTTGTTGATTATTAGAAGTTGTGCCTTCAATTTATGGCTAGTTTGTATCAAATATCTCATGTGTGTTGGTCACTTAGCATTAGAGATATTGTATTTTCAGTTGTATGGGATTTTTTGAAGTTTGGGTAGGAGAAATAAGCGAATTTTGGTGATGTTTTCAGTATTTTGTGTTGCTAGTTGTCATACAACTAAAGATGATTTTGTATACAACTCATTGAGTAAATTTTATTTCATAATGGGTATTTGAGCTAACCATTTCTATGCTAAGGGAAATGCTATTTGTAGAAAATTAGAATTTATGATGAAATATGGTTTTTTTCTAGGAAGGTCGTACCTTTCCTAGGGTCGTACCATTAATGAGTAGCTTGCCTTGGGTTTCGAACTTGCTATTTGGTGATTGTTTGGCACTTGCAAACTCATGGTTGTTGGTCGCCTATCCTTCTTGAATGTTGCTTTGAGTTTTGGTGAGCTTTGAAGTTGAATTGAGGTGTATATATGCATTTTTGGATTGAATGTAGTTGCTGGTTCAATACATTTCTGTAGCTAGATTTTTATATTGAAGATTGCTTAAGTTTAGATTTTGGCTTGTTCTTCAATAATTGAGAGATTCTAGAGTTGGAGATCATCTATTTCATTGTGCTTTGAAGATATTTCAATAACTCTTGTAAATTGTAGTTGTTTATCATTGTAAGACTGTAAACAGTAGTACTATTCTAGTCATTTAATTAGTTGCAAATTCTTATGATTAATCTTTCATATTTGTAACCCCTAGATGGTTTACCACCAGTGTGGAAAAATAACTTGTTAATCTCTTCTTGTACCCACTAAAAAGTGGTGAATTCCCACTCACGAGTGGATGCCTGCTCCAACAGATGAATTAGTTTTGCATTGTAATGTTTTTCCCCCCACTGTTCAAGTGGTAGTGTGGAAATTCTCATGGTTGGTTCACCATCTAAGTTCATTTCAGTTTGTAATAAGTACTCTGCCATATGTTAGAAGCTCACTTTCAAAAGGATCTTGTGTGCACATTCTTAGCATTGAGTCTTATCATTTACTTTCAATTGTAATCAGTTTTAGTTATTGAGCTATTTAGATCCTAAGGATCCTCTGACCATATGCCTGCCCCTCCTCCTTCAGTGGTTTTAGGGTGCATTCTTCGTTAGATTTATTTTTTGCATCGTTTCAGTTTTGGAGCTAACCTTAATGGGTGCATGTTGCATTGTAATTGATATTGAAAAATCAAGGAAAAAATTAAGGGGCTTATTTCAGTGGCATCACAGCAAAAGATCCTGCCATCATGTGATCAATGCTTCATGTTTAGGAAGATGAGTGACAAAGATCTTCGGTACTACACCGAAAGTTAGAAGAAATTCTAGGACAACTCCTTGTGGTATTCAGGAGTTGGGAGTTTAGTATGGATAATGAAGAAGAGATGAAGTTCGCAAAGACTCTCTTTATGGCTGGAAAGAGACTTGGCAAAGAATTTTAGTCAAGAGAAAATGAAGAGAACATTCTTTATTTGTTAGAACAATGTTTAGACAAGTGAAGCCATCACCTTCAGAGAAAATGGAGTTGGCACTAGCTCCTACAGTGAATTCGTTGAATCAACCCTATTGGTAGGGACATCCTGATGAAGAAACCAAGCTACTAATTTCTTCTTGTTTCATGGAGATAATTAGAATTGAAATTCCTCAGTTGCCCTATGATGATGAAACTATGAAGATCATATTAAATAAGATAGTGGAAAGTTTTCAAGATTTGGATGAAACTGGTAGTAGCTTATTTTCAAGAAGAGAAACTATTTTAAAGAAATTTTCTAAAGTTGGTGCTTGCATATTATTGATAGAATTGGAGATGGAGAATCAAATTTATCACATTTTTAATTATTTTTTCACCTCAACTTGGAGTGAGCAAGAAGAGAGTATGCTTGCAGCCATCATAAATGTCCTAGTTTCTATAGTTAAAGAAGCTGATAGTCTTCCTAAAAGTGTCCAAAATCTTCTCTTGAATACTTTGAAACGTGGAGAGTAGATTTATCCCATTGCTGATTGGCTAGTTAAAGAAAATTTCAGTCAATGTGAAGATAAGTTGAAACCATTTTTGAAGAAGACTGTTGTGAACAAAGAGGAGATTTCTGAAGCTGAAGATGAGGATGAAAGTTGGAATCCCTTTGAAGACATTGCAAAATTTCAAGGGGTATCTATGGATTTGCACTCATCCAAGCATTCCGTAGAAGAATGTAATGTGATAGTGGAAGCTTTGAAGGCTAGTGAGGTACTCTTGTTTTCTATAGAGGAGAACAATGAGTTGACTTGTGTTAAGAAGCCTCATGTTGAAGATTCAAAGAAAGAACTAGTGGAAACAAAAGTTGAAACATAGATACATGAAGAGGCCATATGTGTAGATCCGAATTAAGGAGAAGTTCGGTTAGAAGGAGTTAGTTGTTCAATCAGAAAATTAATTCTTCACAATTTTGAAGAATGCTGGTTTGAAAGTCAAGCTAAAGAGGAGAAAGAGATAGAAGAAGTAGTAGTCACTTCCCACTTCAAAGCTGATTTGACTAACTCCCTAGAATCATGTGTAGAAGACAACATGGAAGGAGAAGCTTCTAGTAGTTATAAGGAAGATTTATCTTAACCTGAAATCAAGCTAAGGTAAAAAGCTAGGGAATTGGAAGGCACTATGGATGGAATGATGAAGAGTGTTCATCACATGCGAGACAAATTTAGGAGTACAACTCAAACCATTTTTGGAATATTTATCCATCAAGGCTGTTCTACACCATCTTAGGCCGCATATAATGATTGCAGCTCAAGTGCACTTATTGCTAATAATGGTATTCAAGTTTTGTCAAAACTTGATAGAATTCATGGGCAAGTAGAACATTTGATTTATGATGTGCCTAGGGGAGAAGTTGTATGTTGCATTTCTATTGATGATATGACGTACATTAAATTTTCCTTGGAAAAAATTAAATCTAGTCTTTTGCACATCATTCATGATAAAGACATAGTGACCAATATTGCTGACTAGCCATTGGAGTGGAATGTGCTTACCAAAGTGAAGTTACAAGAAGTGCATGAGACTCTAATTGAAGCCGAAAATCAGATTGCTACTGTTTAATACTCATGGGAGCAAGAAAACAAAAGAAGAGCAGAGGAGTTTCAAGTAACTCTTGATGAGCCTGATCTCATACAAGAAGTATATGATTTAGAATGCTGCCCTAAGAGACCAAAGCATTTAAATTCTCAAGTTTTTCAGGCTTTTGAAAATCTATTGTATGAAGAAGGTTCTAGTAAGGTTTATGTAAATCCTCTTTTTGAAAATAATGAAGGAATTGCTTCAAAGATTACTGAAGGAGGGGATTTGAGTTTGTCTTCCAGCATTGGAGAGTTGATATGTGAATTGCACAAAGTTGAATCTACTGTTGCTCCTAGTGCCACGATTCAACAAGAAATGGTAACTCATGTATCAGGAAGAAATGAAGACATTCTTATTGTTCATCAACAAAGAGATGATTGGCATGTTGATGAAGGTTTCATTCATTATTTGATGAGGATGCTTGTGAGGCTCTTGTCAGATTTTAGTACATCTTCATCTTCTCTTAGAGTGATTGATTTCAGAATTGTATTTGATGAAGGATTCATGGAATCTTTTCGAAAAGTCATATCACAAGATCCTGGATTCGATCTCTTCAATGAACAAAGATTGGTTGAATACTTCTTGGAGTTTCAAGAAGTGGCAATTCAGATGGAAGGAGAAAATCAGAGGATTCATGTGAGAGCAGTTCTCCATTTGAGAAGTGATTCTTCATGGTTGTTAGTTTGGGATCCTGGCATTACTTGGCAAGAAGGTAATATTGTAAATTTTATGGGAGATAAACCAACATATAATATTCAGAATGTGGTTGTGACCATTTGCTTATGTGTTGGGAAACATCTTCAATTGAAAATCAGTATTTGGGATCTCAAGTATTTTCTTATGAAGAATGGAATGCATAAAAAGAAGGTTGGATGGAGAGATAAGTGTCAACATTTTAGTTTTATGTTTGTTGCCTCCTTTTTATGTCATTGGTTCTTTATTTTTGATCATAAATTGGTGTTCTGGGAAGGAAATGTGATCAAAAGTTGGTCTATGGTGGCATTGGGACTTTCAATAGGGGTTCCACAAGCCTTATTCAAGAGAAAATATTCTTATTTTGTTGGAGATTTTTCATATTGCAGTTGTTGCTTATTGTTTGGGATGCTGATTTTTCATAAATCAGATTTCAAATTGTCTAAATCAGACCTGTTAGTTGGTTGGTGTTTCCAGTTTCTGACCTTCCAGTCTACTATTAGGAGTGATTTTGAGCCTCAAATGAGAAAAGGATTGTTCCAGAGCGACCAAAATTCATGTATGGGATGTTCTCTAATGTTCAACAATGGCCTTCTATGTGTTTTCTCCTATACCAATGTTTGGGGCAGCGAGTTGGAAACTAATTTGGTTCACCAGTTGGAGACTCATGAGGTGAAATTTGTAAGTTTTTTATGGAGCATGTTTTTGAGTTGAGAGGACTATCTTTATTTTTGCTCAGGAATGTGTTATATTGTGGGATTGTTGTCGTTAACTCCTCTGAGTCTATAGGACATGGGATGCTATAGGATTATGATTTCAATTCCTTCAAGACAATCAGTTTAAGCCATGTGATTGGAAGGAGTATAGTGCAGTCTTGGGATATTGGTCATATTTATGTGATCAGTGTGGTGCAACGTCAACATGATGGGTCTATACAAAGATGGATTTGGGATCCTAGGATCCTATGTGGCATGGTAAGGATCAAATTGTTTTCTTGGAGTGTGGTGGCATTGCTTGAGGACAAGCGATTTTGGGAAGGGCGGACTGTACAATGTCCCCATTTTAGCCCTACGCTCTTCATTTGGATTTAGCCTATTTCCAAAAATATGTAGGCTTTCCTCTTTCGGATGCTTTTTCGAGGGTTTCCTCTTCCAGATACTACTCAGTTGGTGTTAAGAGGATGTTGTGTAGACTTACTATTTTTAGCAGTTCACTATTTTTTAGCAAGTCTATCTTTTCGCAGTATTTGTTTAGCAGTGGTTCAATCCCTTGCATTTTGGTTGTTCAATTTGGATTTCTGATGGTTTTGAAGTGAACTTACTATTTTTGGCATTAGATATTTTTAGTAAGTCTAATTTTGGCAGTGGCATCATTTGCAGCATCAACTTAGGTCATTATTCTATTTCTGGCAGAATCAGTTTGGGCGTTGGTTTTTGGTTTTGGATTCTATCTCTCATTTGGATTGAGTTTCAACACTTAGTCAATTTTATAATTTGAGTTTGTACCCTGTGCCTAGGCAACAACTTCAAGTTGTTTTTAAAAAGGGGTCATAAGGGGTTGATTTGAGCATTTAATATTTATATTAAATGTTTTATTGTGCAAATTGTAAATGGATGCCTAAAGGGAGATGATTAATGTTTTAATAATTCAAATAAAGTGCAACAAGAGAGGTGGCCTCCCTTGGAGAAGCTGAAGAGGTTCTTGTGGGAGTTTCATGTTGATTCATTTTCTAGTTGAAGAGCCTATTTATTGATACCTTGCTCATTCATTCTTATCTTTGGAAAAAATATAACAAAATGCTGCTGGATTGAATTCAAAACCCAGCTAAGGGGAAGCTTAGAAAATTGACTCCATTCTTCGGGCCTAAAACTATGGTTCCCTGGATGGTGGAGAGAGTGTGCTTCATTCAAAAGTGCACATTGAGCTTCAATGTTGAGTTTTTGATGAGATTTTCCAAATTTTGAGTTGTTGGTAAATCTACAGCTGAAAGTGATTTTTATATACAACTCTTAGTATGATTTTTTATTGCTTATGGGTATTGGCTCCTTTGTTTCCTATGCTAGTGGTGCCCTCTTTGGTGCATGTTTACATATTTTTTTATGGAGTCTTCAATTTATTAGAGAGGTGGCCCCTCCTATAGGGCCACATCATCTCTTTTGCTGATTATTGGAAGTTGTGCCTTCAATTTATGGCTAGTTTGTATCAAATATCTCATGTGTGTTGGTCGCCTAGCATTGGAGATATTGTATTTTTAGTTGTATGGGATCTGTTGAAGTTTGGGTAGGAGAAATAAGCAAATTTTGGTGATGTTTTTAGTATTCTATGTTGTTGGTTGTCATATAGCTGAAGATGTTTTTTGTATACAGCTCATTGAGTAAATTTTATTTCATTATGGGTATTTGAGCTAACCATTTCTATGCTAAGGGAGATGCTATTTGCAGAAAATCAAAATTTATGATGAAATATGGTTTTTTCTAGGAAGGCCGTACCTTTCCTAAGGCCGTACCATTAATGAGTAGCTTGCCTTGGATTTTGAACTTGCTATTTGGCAATTGTTTGGCACTTGCAAACTCATGGTTGTTGGTTTCCTATCCTTCTTGAATGTTGCTTTGAGTTTTGGTGAGCTTTGGAGTTGATTTGAGGTATATATATGCATTTTTGGATTGAATGTAGTTGCTGGTTCAGTACATTTCTGTAGCTAGGTTTTTATATAAGATTGCTTAAGTTTAGATTTTGGCTTGTTCTTCAATAATTGAGAGATTCTAGAGTGGGAGATCATCTATTTTATTGTCTTTGAAGATATTTCAATAACTCTTGTAAATTGCAGTTGTTCATCATTGTAAGACTGTAAATAGTAGTACTATTCCAGTCATTTAATTAGTTGCAAATTCTTGTGATTAATCTTTCATATTTGTAACCCCTGGATAGTTTACCACCAGTGTGGAAAAGAACTTGTTAATCTCTCCTTGTACCCACTGAAAAGTGAATTCCCACTCACGAGTGGATGCCCACCTAATAGATGAATTAGTTTTGCATTGTAATATTTTTTCCCCCCACTGTTCAAGTGATAGCGTGGAAATTCTCATGGTTGGTTCACCGCCTAAGTTCATTTCAATTTGTAATAAGTACTCTGCCATATGTTAGCACCTCACCTTCAAAAGGATCTTGTGTGCACATTCTTGGCATTGAGTCTTATCATTTACTTTCATTTGTAATCAGTTTCAGTTATTCAATTATTTAGATCCTAGGGATCCTTTGACCATATGCTCACCCCTCCTCCTTCAATGGTATTAGGGCACATTCTTGGTTAGAGTTATTTTCTGCATCATTTCATATTTGGAGCTAACCTTAACGGGTGCATGTTGCATTGTAATTGATACTGAAAAATCAAGGAAAAAATTAAGGGGCTTATTTTAGTGAAATAACATAAAGGGGGGGAATAGTAGTGGTAATTTTGCATGCTTCTAAAGTGCAAATTGAAGTTCATATATTATGATGGAGAAGCATGTTATATTTTAAAATCTTAAGCAAAATACATAGGAGATTTACATTGTTGAAAGCTTAAGAGTATAACTGCAAAGGAAGTTTGAACTGCCTTTTAAAATTGTGTGGTAAATCAGACAAACCTTGTAAAAGGTGTGAGAAAATGCATTATCAATCTGTGCATCTTGGTAGGCACCAAATATAACAATGTATAATGGGAAATCTTTGTCATATCAAAGAAATTTTTGTATTGAAGGGTACAAAGCTATAGACTTCAATAACATTTTTGGTTATCCAAATTCTGTACCATCTAGGATCGGATAAAAGGTACCAAAGTTCAATGGTGGAAAGTTTGAATCAACAACCAAACATCTACAAGAGTTTGTTGATGTTATGGGAGATTATGAATTGGACTTTGAGGATGTTGTCATGAAATTGTTTGTTCAGTTCTAAAAGGAGATGCAAGAGACTGGTTCTCATATCTACCAACATCCTCAATACATTCATGGGAGGAGTTTAAATTAGTGTTCATGGAGAAGTTTGGTGAAAAGATTGATCTGATCCTAATAAGACAAAAGTTCATGAGCATGGGAAAAGAAGAGGATGAGTTAGTCCCTTCTTTTAATCTTAGATTTTCAAAGATAATAAGAGAGATCCGTGAAAGCATAAGGCCAAATGATGCATAATGTTTGGTCATGTACTTAGGTGCATTTGATAAAAATATGAGTTATCTATTAAGAGACAAAGAACCCAAAACATTGCATCAAGCATATCAAGTTGCCATAGATATTGAGAACAACTTGAAACATTCAATGATGAAAGGATATTCAACCACCAGTATTGGTCATCCAAGCACATTTAATGCAAATAGAACCGATGGATCAATCAGTAGAGATCTATGTCAAGATGCTAAGGCTTCTACTGTTCCAATTTATCTATCACCACAATATGAGGATCATAGTAAGCTCCAAGTTGAATATCCACAAGATCAAGGCAAAGCTGACCAAGTGTCTTCTATTAAAAGATTGTGTGAAATGAAAAGGCACAAATAAGAATCACCTTATGATTTTTTCTCCAAATTTTTGGATGCCTTGTTGGAGGTACCCAAAAGTGTCAGACCAAAAGATTCAATATGCATTGATCTGTTCTATGAAATGTACCAATTAGGACTGAGTACCTTGCCAAAGGAATTGAAACCTCATAGTTGGGACCAAGTAATTGATTGGATAAATATTGTAGAGGGAGCTAAGAATGATTATGTACAACATGTGAAGCCCCCAAATGTTAGTGGGCATTGTCTTGTTGAGAATGATTAGGAAACAATGGAAAGAAGTGAGGAAAGTGTATCAAAATATGAACATCCATCACATTGTATGGGAGAATGTAATGATTGTGATCAATTCATGGGTAGCATATCTATAGATCAATACAATAATAATGAAGATGAAGATGCAAAATATGATGCCAAAGTTGATATGCATGATCTTCATCCCTGGGATGTCCTAGATGGTGAAGAAGTAAAAGAGGTACAAGAGGTTATATCATGTCATGATTTGATCAGTAACCATGGTGCAAATATTGTTGGTATTCTATTGCCAATCAGAGGTCAAGATGCTAGAAATGAAAACTCAAGTTTTTAGTCTGAGCATAGTTTTAGCATTGGCGAGTCTCTTTGCCATAGTAATTATAATGGCATTGAGTGTGGTCATTCCTCTGATGATTATGATTGTCCTTATGGAGTTGGGAGGGAATCATTTATTTTAGATAAGCAATATGTTGATAACAATGGGAATGTATGTATGCTTAAGGAGGAACAATTTTTTTCTTGCAAAGAGTTTTCAGAATGTGGGTCAAAGGTTTCAATTGTTGATGATGTAAGTGAAATTGAAAATATGTCAGTATGCTCCTCTGATGAGTATGATAATTTTGAATACAATAATGATATAAGAAATATGGATTGTCATGTTGAGGATGTAGAAGCTCTTATGTCAACAATGAAAGTGTGGGAAAACCACCTATTTTATGAGCCTCTATTTCCATTGGAAGTGAGAAATGATAATCCTTATTGGTGTAGAAAAAAATCACTCTTTGATGAGGACTCTAATGACCCATTTGACACAGGGCTAGAATGTGGCTATGAGCAAACAAGGCAACACAATAATGAATTCCTTGAGAGAAGTGTGTATGAATATTTTACATTTGATATAAATGTTGTAAGTGAGATTGAATCTCATGATGAAATTGAGGTTTCTAATTGTTCTCTGAAGATTGTAATTGCTCTCATGAAGGTAGTTTAGGGATATTCGGTTCATATAAATAATCTAATGATATAAATTCTCATGAGGTCATTTTTACACAAGTGAATGAAAAAATTGCACATGAAAAATACTTGGAATGTGATTTAGTTCTACCAACAAATGACCATGATAATTGTGAGAATGATAAAGAACTGGAAGACAAAAATGTGACTACCTAGTATGTTAGTCTTGAACACAATGCTATAAATGATGAACATGCATATGTCCCAACCCCTTATGATTTGTTGGGAAAAGTAGAGATAGAAATTTCATCTAAACATGACGATGATGATGGTATATAAATTGATGAGAGAAGGGGTTCATTATTGAATGACCATATATTATGCATTGTGGTAGATACATGGATCCTCAATCAACATTATTACCTATGGATAGTGTGAAACCATTTGATGAATCCTCAAGTTGTGTTGACACTGTAGAACCTTTTGATCTATGTGTTGAGCACCCAAATGATGCAAATAACAATGGGTGTAATGTTAGTCGACAAGAAATTGGATTTGGATGCTTCTTTGCTGATGTTCTTTTTCTTCACAGTATGATTATGAACATGTTTCCATCTAATGAGGAGAACACTTATGTGAAGCAGAATGAAGATGCTCCTGAATGTGTATCTTTTCTTTTTGATACATCAGGGGATTGTTGGCCTAGCATACAACAAAGTGTCTATGAAGGATTCCAATTTGATGTACAAACTGAATGTGATGTCAAAGTTCATGATCAAATGGAATATGAATGTTTCACCTTTCCATTTCAATTAGATAAGCATGTATTGGAACAGGCTAATGAACAAGGCAGTTTTGCAACGTGTATGGTCGATCGTGCTAATCATAATTGAGCTGATTATGTAAGATTGATTGTTAGAAGTGTTGATTCATTACAAATATTTGAGGACAAATTCTGTGATAGAGAAAAGAATTTCCTTTAATTTTAGGGGGAATGGGACCTCCAATTTAAGAATTGAATCCTATGGAGTTTAGGAGGCTTCTGAAATTCAAATGGAAACATGTTGTATAGCCCTATAAGTATTGTATATAGTTTTGGTGTGTTTCCTTTTAGGTACGTGTCCTGCCTGCCTTGTCTGGAGCACGCTACTAGGGCTTTGTGCTCCCTTGTTAGTACAGCTTCAACCTGAATTTGAATTCTTTCCATACCCACTAAAGGGTGTAACACTCCTCAAAGCATGAGCCAGTGGGAGCCTCTAAAATTTTTTGAAAAGATGCTTGAAGGTTCATATGCTGCTGCAATCCGCGATCTCTGAGCCTCCTCTATGTCTAGGGATGGTGGGGTATTCATCTAGAAACCCTCATTTTGAAAATTTTCATCATAAGCCTAGGAATTTTAATTGTGTGTTGACATGCTACTCCAGTCAGGTAGCATAACTTACAACTTTGACCATTCATAGCATGTTATCACTGGCTCCTTTGGCCTAGGCTGTCGGTCACAAAATTTCTAGTCACTTAATTCATATTGCCTAACTTGGGTTAATATTTTATGGAAAAGACTTATGTTTTAAGTCATTTTCCTGAGGGTCATGTCTCATCGGCCTAGTCATGGCCCCATTTTCAAGATTAATTCTATTTTCATGTATAGAAATCCTACCCACCAGATCTAGAGATCAAATCCCGGCCATCGCTTCCATACCTCTGGGAATTAAAATTGTGAAGTACCCCTCCATTCTCACTTGGGATGTGTAGGTAGTCTGGCTAAGGAATCAGAAGAAGAGGATGGGTCAAGAGCTTCTAATGGTATTTTTGTGAGTATGATATTACATTATGATTTCATTTAATTGGTGATGTTTTTATATAGATGCAGTATTAGGTGGTGATGCAGTGAATTAGTAATTGTTCATGATGATATGATATGATTTGTTAGTTTAGAAATGATTAATTTATCGGTTGTACATTATATTGTTTGGATAGATGTGATGAAGGATAGTGTAGCACCACTCATTCACGGGTGCCCTGCTACACTGCGATTCCTTCTCACAATACAATGCTTTGATTTTATATATGTATGCACATGTACACGACTTTGTTGTATGCAGGGATTGCAGGTACATAGTCTCGATTCCACCTGCTTCGGCAGGACAAGGCGAGCACCAATAACTAGCGACAATGTTGAAGCGGTGTGAAGTCATCCGTCCCATGATGTCATCTTAGTCTTGTTTAAATAGTTTTGTGTGTTCTTGTAATTTATGGTTCCTTGTGTAGTGTCGTTTGTGTTATGTGCATTTTATTGACAGGCATTTTTTGCATAAGCTATGATTTATTCTATTTAAAGGTTGGAAATTGTTTATTAAAATGTTAGATTAAATTGTATTTAAATATTTAAATGTTTTATTTATTTAAAAGAAAAGAAAAAGGAAAAGTCATGTATATTTTTATTAAATGTTAATTAAATATTAAATTGTGTTTATTATTTTTAATTAATTATCTTGTTAGGATAATTGTTAGAATAAATTATTTAAATTAATTAGATAATGTGCTTTGCAAGTTAAGTTGTAAAAATAGAAATTAAAACAAAAAGTATTGAAAATAGAAAAATAAATAAATAAAAGAATGAAAAAGTTGTGTGAACAAATGAGAAATTGAGATTTGACTGAAAAGATTGCTTTTAAAGATATAAATTTCTTTTTATTCAGGATTTTGGTGAGCTTTTGCAAGAAATTAGAATATCTTTTGTTTAATTGAAATTTTTGCAAGTTTTTACAGAAGACAGAGGATTATTGAAAGGGGGTTGCACAAAATAATGGTTCTCTACTGTGGAGTCTTCTGAAGTTTTTTGTTATCATTAGTTCATCTGAGTTCTTGAAAGGGGGGTGGTTTCAATCTTTTGCTTGTATTATGATTGGAAAGAATTTTCTGAATAAGAATTGGATTCGTATTCGAGCTTGGTATTTTGGAGAGGAGATTTTGAAGCAAAAATGAGGAGCTCTTCGAGTTCATCAGAATCAAATGGGCATCATCAAATTTTCGAATAAGCGCAGGACAATAGGTTCCGCTTGTTTTTCCTTTGTTTTCTCCTCCATTTTTCTGTTTCAAAGAAAAATAGAATTAATCAAAAATAATTTGTGTGAGAAAATAAAACTTTTGTTTGAATGGAAAATTACTGAAAGAGATTAGACTAGTTTTCTGAAAAAGTTAATGGATTGATTTCAATTTGTCAAATCAAAAACCTACATCTTCTGAAATGTTTAATTTGTCTATATGAGAATTTGAGAAAAATGATTCCTCTTTAAAAATAATGAATTTGAAATTTTTCTAAAAATATATAAAAATATATTTATGCAGGAATGTTTTTATTTGTCCCTCTGTATTTTTTTCTGTTATATATATATATATTTTTTGCTCATCATCTTTATTATTTGTCTATCGTCGAGTGAATCTTTGTTCCTACATCTGAAGAAGAATTTAATTTTTTGAAATTTTAATTGTTGTTTGATTTAAAAAAAAAAAAAAAATTATGAAAAAGTTTTAAATGCCCAAAAATTTTGTTTAGGCTTTGGGGGCGGCCATAGGCCCGTTACTGCGAAACGATAATGATCCCTGCGGACACCATGATCCACTGGTACCATCTCGCAGATCTGGAATTTTATCGCCCCGTACTATCGTGAAGCGGTGTAAAAAAAATAGATTTATTTTAAATTTTTATTCATTTATTAATTTTTTTAATTTGTTTATTTTTATATGTTAAACTTTATATATACATATAGATATATATTTTATTAAATTCCTTATAAAGTTATTTTTTTTTTAAGGAAACTTAATTTGGCATATTTATATGTAAAAGTAATAGGAATGTTGATATATATTATTTTATTCTATTTTATTGTAATCTTGAAATAAAATGGAAATTATGGTTAGTTGGATTATAAACATAAAATTAACAATAAAATAAAATAAAATAAAATATTATGGGGAATGATTTTTATCCTTGAATATTTATTATTTCAAAAATTTTCTAGTGTTATGTTGTATGATAAATAAAATTTTGATTATGATGTTTTTAACTTGAAACCCTTGGAAATCTTCCTCCCATGCTTTGCAATAGGTGATCTGAGTCCTTGTAAGTCGGTTGTGGATGAATCTAATATTATGTAAATTACTTTCAGAATTAATTTATTTTGTGTTGCTCGAAGTACTTAGCCAATTCATAGTTTACCCATTGGCTTTCTTTTTTTTAATTAATGCTTTTATATTATAGTAAATTCACCAATTTGGAAATAGGAAGTCCATCCCATATAGTTATAATTAATGCATTTATGTATATTGTTGTAAGCATGTAAATAATATGTATATCATAGTGGTTAGGATAGATTACCTCTTGATTATGATTGATATTGTTCTGGGTTTTAGTCCGATGAAAACATTATATGTTGGCATTTGAAAATGGCATTAATAATGTCTTATATTTAATGTAATCTGAAAGATACCTTCATTTATATATATATATATATATATATATATATAAATATATGCGTATTTATATTATTGAGTAAAATGATTTCTTTTGATGTTTAATTTGTGAAATTAAGTGAACTTTATTTAGAAAGCAACGTAATAAATTGTGTTGGATTATTGTTGAATTTTATATCAACTTGGAGCAAATTTGGAGATTGTTATTTAAATTTTCCGTTCTAGCTTTATTGTGTTGACTTTTAAGTCGATGTGGGAACCTTGTTGTCAATTTATGAAACTTTATTCTAGAGGCTTGTTTAATTTTAATGTTCTCCTCGTCTTAGCCATACTTTTGGAATTGAAACTTATTGGTTTTGTACTTGGAAGGGTTGGACGGGTTTTGTTAAGACTTTTGGTTTTGAGTTATTGCGAGTGGGATAATGCCTCGCATGTTCTTGTTTCAGTTTTATGCTTTATTTGTTTTAGTTAAACCCTTGCTTGAATTTGTTTTATATTAAGGGGTCTTAGGGAGAGTGGCTTTTCGTGGGGGCCGTCGCCTCAGTTGGAGGAAGGGCCAGTAGATCTCATGAGAGCTATGTGATGACACTCTCCAATAGACACCCTTGTACTTGGTTTTTGGTTGTCTCTGGAATAGTAAATTTTATGTTGTATCTGACTCTTGTGAATTTGATTTATGGTCGTTATTTAGTTACTTTTTTAATTGATAATGCTTTACTTAATTGTGGTGAGTTTCATAGCTTTATCTTGTCATGTTCGATTTGTGAACGTTGATGGTTATTTTATTGTATACCTTGAGTTTTTATTTGTACTATATTGTTCTTGGAGTCGGTTTGACATTCATGGTCGGGTTCTCTTCCTTGTCACCTTTGAGCACGGGGGGTGAATTATTTATAATTCACATGGTTGGGTGGAACGTGCTCCTCACCCGTTGGGTTCCCCGTCAGCAGTCTACCTTCTCAGCATTTCTGCAGTTGGTGTTGCACTAGTGTTCCTTTGTAATTCAAATTTTATTGTATTTATATTAACCCACATGTTTGGGAAATTTTATGTAATTATTAATCAGGAGCTTGTAATGTAATATTAAAATGATGATGTAAAAGTTAGGATCAATTGTAATTTGTTAAAAGAGATTCATTATGATTGTATTATGTGATGTATTAATATTCTCACTCTTGGTTATTAGATGTATTCTTATTCATGGTTTATAATATTAATAGTTATGTTGTTATCTTTTGCTTTCGTTGTTAGTTGTTTGTGAAGTAACCTCACGTGCCCCAGAGAGCTAAGCGTAATTGTGCAATGTAATGTGTTATGTGATTATGGTTAATGTTTCTTGCATGTTTAATTGTATTGTTAAAAAAAAAAAAAAATTATTTGCTATGTGTTCTCGGGAGGTTTTGCCGCGA
>VDFB02271030.1:0-63070 GCA_007258455.2 Sequoia sempervirens
TCGGAGTTGCTGATTTGAAATTGTCGAAACTTTGAAACTTGATGATTTATAACTTCCAAGCTTGCTGATTTAAAATTGTTGAATTCTTCAAAGTTGTTGATGTATAACTTCCGAAGTTGTTGATTTAAACGTTGCTGAAACTTAACGCATTTGCTGAAGTTGAGATTGCTGGAGAAAAATTTCTTTTGGCTGCAATTTCTTGGAATTCGAAGTTTAAATATACCGAGGTTTGAAGTCGAAGTTTGATGCTGAAGATATTAACTTGCATTTATTTTTGCAGCCAACTTCATCCGCCAACCATCTCACGTGATTTTTATTTAAAATAGTTCGAAGTGTAATGTTTGCTTCTTGATTTGTAGATGGCTGATGTTGCAGGAACTAGCAAAGTTGGAGCTAAGGCTGGGAACAACGAAGCTGTTAAAGAAAACGCCTCTAGGCAGGCGATTATCAAAAGTCTGAAGAAGTCGTTTATTCCGAAGTCAAAGATTGTGTCGAAGTTTGGCAACTTGACGGACACCAACCTGGGGCCTTTCAATCTCGAGGCTTTCATGCGCAGAATGTATGGGCAAGGTGGCAATCTTCCTACTGAGGCGTCGCGCAACATTGTCAAGAGCGGGTTATACGCAGCAGCAGGGTTCCAGCCAGCAGTCCGTTGTCCAGAGCTGATCTTAGAGTGCGCCAACTTTTATAACTCGGATGATCGAACTATCAGTTCTCCGGACGGTATGATATTGGCCAACTTTGCACCTGACGCAATTGGCGAGGCGTTTGGGATACTAGCTACAGATAATATGTTGTATAAATCCAAGGCAAAGGCTGACAAGATGTACGCCACGTCCTTTGAGAAATGCATGAAGAGGATAAACACCACTTGGATGCGAAAGCTGAAGCCTCCTGCTGCCAGGCTACCTAAGCAGATAATTTCAGAAGAGCTGAAGCAGGAGTATTGTGATATCATTATGCTGCTCAGCAGGGTTAACGACAGCCCACAATCATTTGTGTTCGAGCCATGGATGTTCTTCTACATCAGCGTGGTGCTCGAAGGGAAGGAGCAAGTAAACTGGGCGCAGATGATAAGTGGTAATATTGATGAACAGTTCCGGAGTCTCAGGAGAACAAAAACATTCTGCATGAGCTCGTATGTTATTTACATGCTTGCTCGAATGACAAAGTATAGAGGGTTGGCATACCAAGAACCAATTGGCTGTGGATACAATCAGTTCAAGATTCACGAGTCCTGCAGACAGTTGCACCTCACGCACACAGGTGACTTCAAGAGAGTTAATGACGCTTTCACTATGTATATCACAAGAACCCTTCAGCAGAGGTTACAACAGAGGATATCCGAGGAGGCTCAGATGCTAATAGAAGAGTATGGGTGTTGGTTCGTCCAATTCCCGAAGTTTACTTATTTGAGGCTGCCAGGGTACGATTCATACGTCTACAAATTACCTAGGTACCCCACCAACAGGATGATACTACTTGAGTTGTCTAGGCAATTGGTGGCCTACGACAAAATCATAAGGAGAAAGAAGAAGGGAGGCTTGCATTTTCCCATTGTGTTGGGAAACTCACTTGAAGAATGCCCTACTTTGCAGGCAGCGAAGGAAGCTGAAGATGAATTGAAGTTCTACAAGTTGACTCTTCATACCAGCCGACAGGGTTTTGATCCTCGGGGAAAGATTGGAACGGTGCAAAGTGTGGAATACAGACACAAAGTTCACTTAGAAGATTTTTGGGCAAATGCTGGAAGCGAGGTAGAAATTAGAAAAAGAATGTTTTCAAGGTTGCCACTCAAGATGATTAGAGAATGTGAAGTGATCCAAGTGCCAGATCAAGTTGAAGAAGATACCAGGTTGATCCATCTGGATTATGAAGCAGTAAAGAACACACCAATGCCACTAGTAGATTGGGCCAAACCGGAGATCACTGATTTGGACACCTTGTCTATTCCTGTCTTGACTTTCACAAGGGCTTGGGTAGAAAAGCGTGTTCACAGAGTAAGGAGGAGGTCAGTTGCTTTCACGTACGACCTCATGGGTGATAAAAGGCCACCAGTGTTGGCGAAAAGAAAGAAACAAATTGCCCAGCCTCCGGAGCCACAGCCACCGCAAGAAGAGCCACAACCGCAGCAAGAGGAACCTGTTCAGCCAGAACCCCAAGGATCGGAGGACACGTCATCGACTCAGTTGGTGACCCATTCCTCTAGTGTGCGTGAACTTTCACTATTTGCAGATCAGAGGACTCGAGGGAATGAAGAACCAGAGGTTGGGGAAGTTAACCAACCAATGCCGAGGGAGTTAGATACTCAGAGTGTCAATGATCCTGAAGGTGCTAATAAACCAGATGAAGGGGAAGAAACGGAGACGGACACCCACTTCGATTATGCCTTCGAAGATGAAGACGTTGGAGCTCACGAGGAAAGTGATCAGGACATTGAAATAATTGAGCCTCAACAGAATACTGCTCGAGAGGAAGTTCGGGAAGTGGAGGCCACTGAGGAGCAGCCCCTTATCATTTACGATATTCAGCGCAATTGGCTTTCACAGGAAATCAGGAGGGACCAGGATGATGATGCGGACCTGGCAGTTGAAATGGAAGAGCTTCTAAACAGGACTAGCAAGTCGCCCAAAAGGAAAAGAGCAAGGAAGTACACAAGGATGGAAACTAATGAGGCAGGTTCACGCAACCTTCACATTGCTGTTCCAAGAGAAGATTATAGTTTAAGTGATGCAATGCCGGAAAATTACACGATCACCACAGTCAAATTAGGACGTCCTTCCGGAGTGCAAGTGGTGGAAGAAGTTGAAAGTTCATTTCAGGCATTGAAGGACAGGCTGGTGAAAAAGGAAGGGAAGTACAAAAGATTGAAGAAAGAGCACAAGGCACTGGTCCAATATGTGCAACATCTGGCACATCCAGTCGCTCAAGAGAATCCAGTGGTAGAGCTTCCGCCTGAGTTACCACGAGAGCCAATCAGCGGGCTTGAGGAGATAAGGAGAGCTGTACGGGAAGGAGACAAGTGGATAAGTGGTATCCGCACTGAGGCAGAAAAATTCATGGCTGATCTTGTCTCATCATTTTAGAATGTATCTGGTATCCTTTCACGCCTAGATAATGTCGAGCAAGCTTGGGGAGACACCCATATTTTTCAAGACAAAACCATCCCTCGCCTTGCTGTTTTGATGCGTGTGCCCACGCAGACTTTGGTGAATGAAGGAGTGATCCAGGCAGGTGACAGGTATGATTTTCGTGGGTGGCATTCAGTGGCATTTACCGGAAAGAGTTTCTTCGACACAGCAGCTATGGAGTCCGCTAGGATCAAGAAAGCAATGAGGAATATTCACGAGGGTATCCTCAACACGCTAGATGCGTTGTTCGCAAGGAGGCTAACTCATGAGGAGGTAGAGGTGGAAGGATTAAAAGCAAGATTACAGCCTTTCTTTTATGAGATGAGGACGTTTTCCCAGCTTGACTTTGAAAACATTTCCACGTTTTCAACGATTATTCAGAGTACACAAGATTCTATTGAGACTTGGGGAAAATCTTGTGAAAAGCATGAGCAAATGGTGGCAATCCTGGAATATCAGCTAAATCTTACTCCATCAATTTCTGAGGAGGAGGTCGATGAGGTGCTGGCACGATTCGTAGCGTACGCGGTCAGAGAGAGGAGCAAAGGAATCCGAGTCATGGACGAGAATCTTCTAGAAGGGTAGTGGGCATTAATTGCTCATGATGGTCAAGGAGGAATCTGCTATTTTTGGGAGCATTTATGACACCACTCCTCCACCTTCTGGCGGTTTTTAGGGCAAACTCGTCTAGGGCTGAGGTGGCTCGATCTGAGCCCTCCGTTGTAATTCAATCTGGACCGTCCGTTGGACTTGGCCAGCTATATAAGGGGGAATCCCCCTCATTTGTAATCTAATAGTTAGAATCAAAGAATAGTCAGCATAGTGGATTTTGAAGCAGAATAGAGAGTAGATACTTTTGAGTTAGATTAGTTTTCATTGCATTGTTGAAGAAGGGGAATTCTCCCTTTGAGAATTTTGTAAGAGATTGTCACAAAGGCTAATCATAATAAAGCATTTCATTGATGGTGAATTCAAACTTTGTTGTGAGTAGTTCGTGAGGTTTCTTCTTCCTTTGACTTCAACTAGGACTTAATTTCATGCTAATAGTTAGATATGGATGCTTATGCTTGATGTAAGTGAGCTTCTTTTATCCATACCACTAACAATCTTACTGATGGTAAGCTTGTCTTGCGTGGTCAACTGGAACACTTTACACTTAATTTCGGTCAAGATTCATGTGTAGTTATGCATCGTTGTGATGGTAGTTGCATTATTGAATCGTGATTTGAACATCTTTCTTATCCTTTGAAGATTGCACTTACTTTGTTGAAGCTGTCCAACAGGAGGCTAGACAATGTTTGTTGAAGTTCATTGAAGTTAAGCATAACATCCCTTGCATTTAGGTTAGAGTTTAAATTTTCGAAATCTCTGCAGCCATTCAAATTCCGTACACTTTTGGTTAGTTTTAGGAAACTTGCACTCTAAAGCTAAATCATTCGCACAAAATCCCTTTCAAAAGCATATATTGGTTGTTACTGCACGTATTCTGAACAACTACGTAAGTCCCCTCGTAAGAACACAGCAAATACACATCAACCAACTGGTCTATTCGCATTAAAGGAACCTTGGAGTTGAAAGCATGATCTCACTCGCAATCTTAGCATGCTGAATACTTTGTTCAAGAGAGGATAGAGTATCCGTGGGAAACTTTATTCTGTGTTGGTGCGTCTCAAAACCACGCCAACAGGTCCGCCCAATCCTAAGAAAAGGATGGGCCATGGAGGGGTGGAAGTGCCAAGACCGCTTGGGAGCTCCACCCGTTCCCACAAGTGGGCAAAGTGTTTTCCGAGGCTGTGACATGGATGGGGAAAGCAGGTACAAGTTGCCAACAAGGAGAGTTGTGGTATACAACCTCTTGGGCTTGGCATATGGCTTCAGGCGGACCCACCATGTTACTCCTAGTTCACAATAGGTTGAATTATTGATAGTCTATAAATGAGTTGCCATGGATTAATGCTAACAAATGTATATATGCATGTTTGGGAATGTTGTTCATGGATTGAATGCAGGTTTGCAAATTCCGGATTACATCATCAAGGAGCTATTCATTTGATAAGGTGAAAACCCTAACCCTAGTTTGTGGAGGTTGTGACCCATTGGCGAATTCTAGGGAAAATTAGGACAGGGTACATTACAGTTCTCGACTTTGATCTCCATTAGCTTCATGCTTCATTGAGGAGTCCTTCCCTCATATAGCTATTTGTAGTTGTACCTAAATATTAAGGTCTAGATCCTAAACACTTTTAGTTTACCCTCTCTTCCTTTGTTTTTTTAGCTCTTAGTTTAGGTTACTTTTCATAACCTCAGATTCTTTTTCCAGTATTTATCTATTGTTACAAAATGTACTGCCAAGACCCACTGCTTACTTTGGCAATTTGTGAACAGTGATATAATGTCTCTCTCCCTAGTGGTGGAGAACTTGTACTCTTGTAAGAGAGGTCACAAGTTCAAATCCTGCAGGGGGTAGGGTATGTATGCCTCATATTGTGGAGCACGAGTTAGGTGCCTCCCACATATTGGGAGTATGAGGTAGTCCCATATACTGTAAGCCATTTGTAGACCCAAAAACAGATCGCCTGGTATCATGGACTATAAAAGGACCTTTCCTTTCCTTTCCTTTCCTATTTTCATTTATGTCTTAATTTATTGAAGATACAAATGATATGGTACACAATACATCTACATTACCAAGGAAGTAACATAGGTGTGACAAGCTCATTTAATGTAATTTACATTCTGATTTTGAACAAGGATATATTGAAGGTAAAAACCTTCACACAAAATGAATTAAGTGGGAGAATTAAATATTTTACATACAAGAACAATAATACTACCCAAAGACATGGAGTTTTCTGCAAAATGATCATCCATAACATCCTCATTTGCACCTGCACACAATGCAATAATGTTACAATCTAAAGAGTAGTGTCATCTCCTAGGATATTTATCTATAACAGCTGATAAATAATCATTTTATATTGATACAAATGATAGTCCATAAAAAAAGTATCTATTTTGGGATAAAAATATTTACATTAAACAAATGAAAAGATCACTACCAAGCTTCAAAAGAGAGAATATTAAACATTTATTTTATGAGGCTTTCCATTGCTACCACTTAAAAATTTGCATTATGATAGAGTGATCAACATTTACAGACATAATCAAAACTTATTTGCAAATATTCCTAAAACCCAAAAGTGAAAAATGTTCCAAGAGAGTTCTATTAAGTTAGAGGATATTAAAATGGGAGTAGTTGGGGTATGACACAAAGCTATTACAAAGCAAGAAATCAATCCAAAGATAACTCTAGGAGATGGTCCCAAGCCTGCATAACCATCTACAAATTGGGACATGGATGTTTTCTTATTATAAACACATAAAACATTAATTGCACAAGCATAGCATATGGTAAAGCCCTAGAATAACCAAACCACGGTCTGAATGATGTTAGGATGAGAACGTGTAGTTCAAGTTTTATGTCAAAAAATTGATTTCAATACACTTCAATATTTAGAATTTTGGATTTGACATAAATGGACAGAAATATTTCTTTTGTATGAATTGATGAGAACTAGACGACTTTTGAATTTTATACTTTAATTTTTAAGAATATTAATCTAATGTCCCCGTTTTTAGTCATGCCAGCATTGGAATTAGCAGCAGCTTACTCGATGACCGTCAATCGTGCCAGAAGGGATATTTGATGCTTCTAAGGAGCTCCGGAGTATTTTGGCACCTTCATATGTCACTTATGATCGAGTTTTTTGTATTTTCTGCATGTTTAGTTGGTTGTGTAGGAAATAATTAGTTAAGTTGTTGAATAAAGCATAGTTAAATGACAACATGAATTAATTATTTATTGAGTAACTAATGTGCTAAGATAGTAAAATATTTAAATAAAGTCACTTTTAGGGCAATTATGGGTATAAAAGTGGAATTGGATGATCATTTTGGTTTTATGCTTCGTTTACTTTCATAACTAGATTTTGGAGAGCTTTTTAAAGAGTTGATTGTATCATGTTTCAATCATATATTGCAGCTATATAGCAGATTTTTAATTGTTAGTATCATTTTGATTTGAGCTCATATTGTAACACTGATTTGGTAGTACCATTCAATAAATTTAGCTCCTATTTGGTTTTGATACTAACCCCACCGAATAAGTGGTTTCATTGCTAACCCCACTGAATAAGTGGCACCTCTATTTCCCGTTGAATAAGCGGATGATCACTCTCTAGTGTTATGTGCTTCCCGCTGAATAAGCGGATGATCACTCTCTAGTGTTATGTGCTTCCCGCTGAATAAGCGGATGAACTCTTTCTTGTTTTCCCATTGAATAAGCAGATGTTTCCTTTCATGTTTTGGAAGTTTCATACTCACCCCACTGAACAAGTGGTTTATTTCAATAGCATTGCATTGTAAGCCTTGCCAATGTATGCTCTCACCTTGCCCACATCAAAATTTGGGTGATCAGAAAGTGTAAGGTAATTGATTTCAATTGATTATAGTTGATCACTCACCCCACTAAACAAGTAGTTGCTTTTCAATTATTGCTATGTACACCTTGCAACTGTATGCTCTCACCTTGCCCACATCAAAATTTGGGTGATCAGAAAGTGTAAGGTAATTGATTTCAATTGATTATAGTTGATCACTCACCCCACTAAACAAGTAGTTGCTTTTCAATTATTGCTATGTACACCTTGCAACTGTATGCTCTCACCTAGTGATCAGAAAGTGAAAGGTAGCTTATTTTAGTTGCTTATCATTATTATTTTGCTAATGCTAACAACTGCAAAAATCAAAAAAATTCAGGTGGTTTATTACATGAAGGTGCTTTGACATTGCTTGGGGACAAGCAATCTTTGGGGAGGGCAGACTATAATGTCCCCATTTTGTGTCATGTCAGCATTGAAATTAGTCGTGGCTTACTTGGTGACCGTCAATAGTTGCAAAAGGGATATTTGATGCTTCCAAGGAGCTCCAGAGTATTTTGGCACCTTCAGGTGTCACTTATGATTGGGTTTATTGTATTTTCAACATGTTAGGTTGGTTGTGCAAGAAATAATTAATAATTAAATAATTAATTAAGTTGTCGAATAAAGCATTGTTAAATGACGACTTGAATTAATTATTAAGTGACTAATATGCTGGGAAGGTAAAATATTTAAATAGTCACTTTTAGGGCAATGACAGGTATAAAAGTGAAATTGGAAGCTCATTTTGGTTTTATGCTTGGTTTATTTTCATAACTAGATTTTGGAGAGCTTCTTAAAGAGTTGAAACCCTAGGACGAAAACCGTATGGGTAACTGGATTGAGTGGTGCAACGATTCTACACTAGCCAATTTGTTGGAGAGATTACTCTAATTTCTCACAGTGGTTCTACAAGTGGAGATAACGAAATTTGTGAAGTATCTTACAAAGACAAATTTCACAGCAATTTGGTCATGCAGTCAGAGAAATATCTAGTCACAGCTCATTCCTAATTGAGTTGCAATTATAAAAAGGAAGTTGTACATATTTTATCTATAAGTGTCATCCAGCTTCGACTCGAGAAGACTAGCGACAGATTTAAAGGGTCTCTTCAATCATAAAGGTGTCGAGTCATTTTGCTAGCTGAGATACCCCAATCAAAAGCATCGAATCACTTTCTGGGAAATATTGGGGTGACGTAGGAAGGTTGAGAAAGGCGAGGAAGACTCGATTCTTCCCTTTGATTGTCGCTGCCCATCTACATAGCTACCTTATTTCCTATGACACCAAGAGGAGGGAGCGATACGGCTCACATGGGATTTTGAAGGATGTGAATATCTTGAAGGGGGTCATTCATGTACTTCTTTTTGCACAATTAAAAATGTTCTAACAATGACCCACTTTCATGTCCCCTTCTGAAGCATACGTCCAATTAAGATACTTAGCCTATTATTTTATTTTCCATAGGCTAATGGGGTGGTGCAAGAAAAAATAATTTAAGTTATCGAAAAAGTAACTTCAAGTTATATTCAAAAAAGTAACTTATGTTCTATTACTTAAAAAGGTTGTTTTAAAAGAGGGACCAAAGTGACGCTAGGAATGGGGTCAGAATTCAAAAATAAAATTTGGAGGAAAAAGAAGAAAAAATATTAATAATTTTCCTTGAAAAACCTATATAAGGAGGAGTTGAAGAATGGAGAGGGTTACCACTTCATATTATCAAATTCATTTCTCTTGAGAGTGAACATTGTTCATCTTCTCTACCCTAAGATGAAAACCCTTTGGCAAAAAATAAATTTGAGGACGAAAACCCTCCTATTCATTTGAGTAATTTCATTTAGGGATAGAGATGAGCAATTGCAGGTTTTTAGTGTGTTTCAGTTCGTGTGAATATTTTCAATTTTTTTAAAATTTGTCTGTGTGCGAAGTTTCCAATTTGTTATTGTGAGAAGTTATCATGCAAATACTATTGGTTGACTGAACCAGTTTTATTTCCCAACCACTTTAATGTTGGTACTGCAGTGTCATGTTATTTATTTAATCTAATACCTATCTGCAGTCTAAAGTAAGGTATTACCATACCATTTTTATCTTATGTTTGCAGCCTTATTTATACTCAAAAAAGACACTATTGTTTACAAACCTGACTGTACTATTTTGAAAGATTAAAGGCTGCCAAATTAAATTGAGGCAACGCCTCATAGAATGGAGACAAATAAAAGTGTGAATATTTAATAAAGGCAGTGATTCTCAAGAGAGCTGAAGGCATAGTTAAAGGCTGTGGCTCATGTTTAAGCAGCAATTGCTACTTTGGGAGAGAATGTTTTTGGTAATAGGGACTCATTCATATGAAATCACTCTATTTATTATTTGTTACTAGGAATTACGGATGCTTTGCTACAATTGGGCTAAATTGGTATTATTTTATGATTATTTATGGTATTGCATATTCTGACCAGCAATATTAAAATAAATTGACAATCAATTTCTTTGTAATTTTCTATGTAGTTCACCACCAAAAAGGATATAAGAATTGCATGTGATTTCAGAATTGTAAGT
Organism: Sequoia sempervirens; assembly: GCA_007258455.2. NCBI lineage: Eukaryota > Viridiplantae > Streptophyta > Pinopsida > Cupressales > Cupressaceae > Sequoia > Sequoia sempervirens. Next base: position 10,169 of record VDFB02271030.1, read on the forward strand.
CTAGATGAATATGCCGCCATGACATTAAAAATCACTTTTATTTCACACATTGTTATTTCGAATGTTAACCTGTGCAGTTCACCACCAAATTGGGATTTTTTAATTTGTTCTAAAAGGCTAACTACCAAAACTAACTACAATTATTTCTAGTTTCTGTTGTCTTTAATCTAGAAGACTAGCTACCAAAAAGTATTACATTACTTCTAGATTTTTGTATCAGCTACTATATTGAGTTGTACAGCTTACTGCCAACAAACATTTTTTTGTAATAACTAGTCTAGTCCCTTTCACCATATGCTCTCACCTTTCCCACAATCTCGGTGATCAAAAGGTGTTACAGTTCACGCATTTTTTATTGTGATATTGCAAAATTCAAAAAGAAATCAATTGGGAACATTACAGTGATATCAGAGCTGTGATCTTGCCAACCTATATACAAGTTAACCATTTGATGCAAAGGATCACTCCACATGCATCCCAATGACAAAGAGTTCAAATACTACCAACAGGAAAGAAGTAGAGTTTAGTCTCCTAATCTGTTGAATACAAAAGGCAGAGTTTCCTTTTGCAGGGTTTGAGATGGAGAGTATTAATATAGCCAAAAAAAAAAGGAGAATTCCTAATTAAGGAGAAAGAGCCAATTTACAACTCAGTGCCATCATACAAGGTCATCAACAATAGCAAGTGTGTTGACACAAATGATACAAACATTTCAGAGCACAAACACTTCAGAGCAAATCAAAATCAGAGTTTGAAAGAAGTACAACAACAAATAATAATAAAAACCACACCAAAACAGTGGTTGCTTTTGTAGCTAGACCTCTAAAATCCATGTCACAACAACACAATGTCACAATCAGAATAATGGAGACAACTTTGTGGATTACTTGCACGAATACCAATCCTTGGGAAAGGAGTTCCATGCGGCCCTGTCTCTAGTAAATTTCTGCAACTTGAAGATGAGAAATAGACATAGTCTATAAATAGAATATAGACATATCAATCATATACTAAAAATAGACGTAATCTATAAATAGAAAAAGGTTACAACAAACTAACACCTAACTAATTAAGATTGACAAGTGTACATACACACTTTATCATAATATTAAACTAATATTTTATAATAAGTTCATCACTGAAAATATTTTCTAAAATAATTTCAGATAAAGGAACAAAAAGTTCATTGATTCTTTACAATTTTTCAAATGTCCTAGCAAAAATGTTGGAATTATCTTCACAAAGAAAATAGAAGTGAAGAATGCACCATATCTTTTCAGTACTGGATTCTCAAGGTATTTATTAAGAGTACTAAACAAACTCACGAATTACAAGATCAAGGAAGTGCTTGCATTTAATTCTAAAGATAAAATTCTAAAATAGATATTTGAGTCATCCTAATACAAAATCAAGCAAGCAAAGGCTGCAGAAATCCTTGAGTAAGGCACTCAAACTAGGTATCATGATATTTGTTGGTTTTGGCAATTTCTAACCTTCCTGAATTTATCTGCCTGAAATTATTTTTTTGTGCCAAGATTTATCTGCCTTGTTGAACATCATAACAGTAAATATCAAGTGACCATTTGAAAGCCAGAAATCAACAAAATTTTGATTAAATGATTCTTAATTAACTACAGGGAATTTATAGAGAACGGAAGAAGAAGCTTCAAAGGAATGAAAACTCATTATTTCATTTGCTTAATGACAATAGCCCTGGTAATGCAATTACTTTGTCATCAAGTACGTCCCATACATATTGTCAATACAATGAAGAGACAGAAGCCTTCAAGAATATTTTCTAGACCCCCAACACTAAAAAGAACTTTGAACTGAGCATGGTGAGCACTCAATGTATTGGATTGGAAGATATATTTTAATCATCAAAAGCATGGCTTTACAGCATCCACAAGAATAAATAGTAATTTACAATTCTAGTGATGATCATAGAAAAAGCAAATCCAACTAAAACTCTATAAGTAATTTAGGGTGAAATCTAAGCATATAAAATCAGAATGACCTTATACAAATATAGATATCCACAATTATTTTGCATGGTCTGCCAGTATCCAAAAGAAAGATACCTTCAATAGGAAATGAAGGCTTTCCTGTCATTTGCCTGAAACGTTGGACTTTTTCTGGGCCTCCTGAATATGTAGTCCTGCATCAGAATTCAGATTTATTATACTTTATGAAACCATAGTTCATATCAAATTTTATGAAGCAATTATGACTAAAAATATGCCCAATTCGGTTTTATCATTGAAATGCATTTCCCAAAAACTAATTTTGTTCATCCTAACAATACAACTACTAGACTTGAAACATTAAGAAAGCAGGTTTTTATGGTACAGAAGGCTAAAAAATATATGAATAGCTTCCTTGTGAGACATTGATAGTTGTAAAATACAGAAGACAGAATCTTAAGAAAAACTAGGGCTAAAACTTGGTTTAGATGTCCAAGACACAGGAAACCCAATTATCTACTTCTATATATCTAATATATGGAGGATGTTTAAAAATATAAACATTTATGGAGAACCACCAGCCTAACAAAATATAAATGAGCAGAACAATAAGATACTGGTTGTCAATCAAATTGCATACACATTTGCCTCTTATTAATTGCTCTCAGTTTTCTCCACCATACCCTTTGTTTCACAGTAATCCTTCTTAAATAAGCATGAACCACCAGATTAGTTGAAATACCAAGGCAAGGGATTCCTAAGTAGAAATAAAAATGCCTCTTTGCTGATCCATCGGCTATATTCCATGTTTTGATTTCAGTTATTTATTTCCAACATGCATGAATGAATTACATTAATCATTAATATTTGTATTTTAGAAAAAGGTGATAAGTGATAAGGTTCCTGACTTGAATGATGAAAAGTGATCCTAGTAGACAAGGGAAACAAATGACACCTGTCCTTGGCTTGCATATAGGACACATATTTTAATGTGGTATTATATTCATCACTAACAGAAGAAAGGATACTGTTGTACAAAATACATGCATTGCGGAAGTTGTTTCTGATTTATATGGAATAAAAAAAGGACAAGCTTCATAAAAGGTGAAATTTCTAAAGTACATCCATCTGCAGAAACTTTGCTGTTTATTCTGATTTTATATCATGCTAAATCAATCAATTGTGCACTCTCATTCAAGGTGTTCAATATAATTTTATCTCAATTAGAGCATAGATTTCCTATGATAATATTTGAGTCTGCCTTTGTGTAGAATCATAACAAATTAGATCAATGCCAACTGTTGAACCTACTAAACTTACATTTTACCTTTCTGCAGTATAAGTCTAATGCAATGACGTTAAAAAATATTTTCTGCAATTACATGAAAGACCTGCTTTGGGAGGATAGACCTCCTATGCAGCATATAGACTTGTTTAAAGCTAATATGAACATTCACACACGGGGAATTAGCACTTTTACATAGGCAGTATTGTGATGCAATATAATGTCCCCTTCTTCGATTAGATGTTCTAGGGAGTTTCATTAGCCTATTTTATTCCCGTAGGCTAATTCGGAGAGTTAAAAAGGGTATAATTTAATTAATTAAATTAAGTTGTGTTAAACTAAAGTTGTGGGCGACTTGTATTTGATTACTTTTTATAAAGTGACTTCAAAAATGTAAAAAAAATATAAAGTCACTTTATGTGGACCAAAAAGATTATTATGTTAATAAAGGTCAATTTAAATTATTACTTCTCAAAAGTTCCCTCGGAAGTTACAAAAGAGGAATGAAGAAGTTCATTTACACATCTTGGACATATTATTTCTCTTATTTGCAAGTTCGGACTTCAAACCTAGGACGAAAACCCTACTGGTATTTGGCTTTGAAGATGAAAGATTTCTTCATAGTCAAATTAATGGTGGATTCACTTAGGATATACATTTGCATCTAACAGAAATTACATCAAAATTGTTGACAGTTGCAGGCATCAGATTTCCAAGTACAAATTAATTGAGATTTGCCAACAAATAATTAATTTGTCAATGTAGTGTGTGCAAATGGTGAAACAGCAAAAATTATACTGCAGTTTGTGCACTGGTGAAATGAATTAAAGATTATAATTTATTGGACTGAGTTTTACCCAACCATACCATCTCTAGCCCCTAAGGAAGTCATACAATTTATAAAACTAACAAAGGTGAATCAAAGCATATTTGAGGAGATTCAAAGCCCAGTACAGCTTTCCTAAGTTTTATTTATGTTAGCCATAGCACTTCTAAGGACTTCCATACAATGTATTGGGGACAATAAGGCTGACGCACCACTTTGGGTGATTCAAAGTTTGGTCAAACTTGGCGCTACCTCACAAGGGAATTTCCAGCCTCAAATAAAGGAGTCACTACACTTCACTTGCTGCCATACTATGTCTAACGGCTTCCATACCATGTCACAAGTCTGCCATATCATCTTTTAAGGGACTGTACAGCTATAAGGGAGTCTGAAATTTAAAGGAGTAGTTGTTTGAACAGTAAACAGCAGTCTTAAGAGGTCAGCATAAATTAAATAGTCAAATGCTTGTGCAATAAACTTGTGACAACTGCAATATTTTGGTCTTAGAATGAATGTGGTTGACTGAGTGAGACATCAGGACAGGTTTCTCAGGCAGAATTTGGTCCGTTTTGGGGTCAGGATGGTGTGATGATGTCAAAGGTGTGGGACAAGACATGGTAGAACTCAAGCTATGAAGAATGAGATAAAGGATCTATCCTTGGACTTGGAAAATATTTCTTCATTTTGCATGGACCTGCAAACAGCAATAAGGCACTTATTGGCCTCTCATTGTAAGGAAACTATAGAGTATCCAATGCATTCTCTCTCCCATGGTTGTTTGGTGGTATGCTAACTACGGTGGCCAAGCATGTTGAGATTATCCATGGAGTTTAGTTAATTGGGATTGATGATCCTCCCAGTAACGGAAACGTAAAGTTGAAATCAGCAATGGTCACAATGGGTTGTTGAGTAGTTCAATCTTATAATTAGATGACTAAGGAGACTTGACAATTCTAGTGTCGGTCATTGGAGGGTCTCTACACTCCCATGATTCATGGGTTTTTGAGTTGGTTCTCTAATTGGTTGGATTTTTGGGTTGCTTCTAATTGTTATGTGTTGTGCCCAATTAAAAATTTTGCTTCATTAAAGCATTTTATAAAGAGTGGTCAAAGTCTTGTAAAAAAATTCATCAAAAGTCAAATTTTCTAAAAATAGAAAGTAGAAAGTTTCTAAAAATAGACTTGATTCAAGGTTTTATGGGTTTGTTGTCAAATGGATGCTAGAAAAACTTTCTAAAAATAGAATCTTTGTTTGGAGGGCTCTAACTGATTCTAATTGGTTGAAAATACTTCCCAATCAAAGTGGTCCGATCAGAATCGTCAAATCATTAGTATTTCTCTAGTGGGTCAATTTTGCTTTTTCAGAAGGCAAAAAGCTCCAAAGTCATCAATGGAGGAAGGTCAACAGCCAAGTGTCAGATTCAAAGTCTCAAATGTTGCACAGACAACGATGAACGGCAACAATGCACGCAGAACAGTGAACAAAGAAAGCAAAGAAAAAGTTGAAAATTGTAAAAAATTCTAACTCTAGGTTGTCTAGGCACCCCTGTCCAGTCAGGGCACCTAGCATTTGGTGCCTTAGTCATTTTTCGGCTTCCATCGTTCGTTGTTCGAAAACAATGAATCTTGCCCGTCAGTAACCTTCAATCGCCCAGAAAACAAGATAAAAGCAACATTAGAGGCTGAGAAAAGCTGGCAAACATATCACTGAGATTTAGATAGGTTAGTATGCTCAACATCCGGATGCAGGTGTTTGTCATCACGCAGAAATCAATGATCAAAAGGCACAATCGGCAAAGGTGGAGATCAAAAAATCAAAGAAAAGTGAAAATCATCAATTTTTGGCTAAGGCATGGAAGCCTAGGCGCCCCTGTCAAGGAGAGGCGCCTAGCTTCTCATGACTTAGTTTATTTTTCACCTGTTCAAAAGTTCATCAAACTCCTTCGTCAGCCCAGTTCAGGTTCTCAGAAAATCAGTCAGATGCTATGTCGGAGGCCAGCAAAGGGTATAATTCATCTCAGTTATGATCAAGCTTGCTTGATTAACTGCCTTTCAATCTCTATTATTCACTGGCTGGCAGGAAACAACGCGCAAACTGGGGTCACTGGCTGGCAGGAAACAACGCGCAAACTGGGGTCACTGGCTTCCGGCAAAAACACGCAAAGTAAAAATTTGAAAATCGTTAAAAAATAGCTAAGGCATGAGGTGCTAAGCGCCCCTGTCAGCCAAGGGCACCTGGATTTCAACACTTAGAAATTTTTTGACCCCGACACGCCTTCTTTCCAGCTTAGTCTATGTCGGCAATTTCGAGAGCTCGCAAACTCAATCAAACGATGTTGAACGTTGATATGAAGTTGGAGATCACTTCAGCAATGGTCAAACATGAGATTGCCATGGTCAAGCAAATTTTATCAGTTGGTAATACCAGATTGTCGGCTCGTCGAAGTCAAAGGCAGGCCTTGCCAGAAGTAGAAGCAAACAAAAGTTGAAAACCGAAGAAAAATGGCTAACACTGTTGAAGCTTTACGTGTTTGATAATGTCATCGAATGTGTATGTTTTTGCCAAACTTCATCAAATATGCGTCCTCACACGCATGCTTTTTTTCCCTACAAAGGAGGATTTCATCGTTGCAATGCAACAGACTTAGATTTTTGCAAACAAAGTTTCTATCTTCACGGATAGACTTCAAAATTTTAGGGCTTTGCAAAGAAAGTGCTTTTTTATCTTCAAACTCTATTCAAGAAAGCTTTTGGCATTCTTCATATTTTGCAAGTTAGCATCCAGAGGAAGAAGATAGAATTTTCTTCTCATCAAGATTTGGAAGCTCAAATGGAGTGCTTTTTCAGTGTTCTTTGTGGATTTGGGATTGGGAAGCACAAAGGCACACTTTTTCATGGTCCAATCTTCTAGGGCATTGCATTTCAAAAACAGGTGGTCAGCTTTGTAAGTTTTCATCAATCTGGGTACATCTGCTTTTTGCTCCTCTTCAAGATTGGGAAATTTTATATTCCCAAAAATCCACTTTTTCAACACTTTTTCAGAAATTCCCCCACTTTTTCAAAATCTGATGAATTGGGTCTCTTCAAAACGTGATTGTCTACAAAAACCAGACCTCAGCTTTTTTTTGGGAATCCGCTTTTTGGAGAGAAATCGGCAACTTTTTGGGGCAGTGAAGATTTCCAAGAATAGAACTAAAAGTAGCAGTCAACTCAATGCCTTTTCCGAGTTTAACTTGCTATTCTTGTCTCATGCTTATCTATTCTTTGTGAAATAGAAAAATCAAATGTATAGTTTCCCTGCTTTTAAATCAGTTAACTGATTTTAGCAAGTGGTTAGTTAGTTGTTTTGTGTTAATTTTAGAAATAAATCTTGAGAGTTGACAAGTCTAGTCAGCTTAAAGCGAGGAGATTTTAGGGTTACCTACTCCTTTTTTGGTATAAATAAGGGCAGCCTTGCCCATTATTTTCAGCGAACTGTTATTGTAAGAGCTAACTTGTAACCCTGTATTGCTACAAATTGTTGATTAGTTACCGTTCAACTTGTGTCAAGTATAATCTGGTGTTTGATCGCACATTGTAAGTTTGTCTTTGCTACAATCTGTTGTCTACGAAGTGTAATTGCTGTTGGAAATTTGAGGAAGGAAATCTTATGCCTACTTTGCTCTGATCTACTGTCTCAATCTCTTTCAATATTTTGTCTTCTATGTTTTTGCTTGCATCTTATAAGTACAATGAGTCTTCAGGTGTGATCTAGAAGTAATTTTATTTAAGCTTTTGTGTTAATCAAAACATTCCTCGTTTACTTCTAACTCTCAAGCTCTGAGTTTACTTGAGTTGTTAGAAGCATCTATAGTTTAGGCCTAGTTGTAGTTTGAAGCTTTGGAAAAGAGAAAACCTCAGCTACAAGACAAAGAGTTTTATAACCTTGAGCTGTTAGTTGAGAACAAAAAAAAAAGATTGGCAATAGTTTAGTATTCTTTTTAAGCATCATCAGCAAAGAGGGAGCTTACCCTCCTAATTTAAAGAGCAGTTTAACTGTGCATAGTTGTCCATTTCTAATCCACATTCCAAAGGTGCAAATTGAAACGCCAACATTATGTTTTGGCTTTTGCTTTCTAGTTTGCTCACCCCTACATGGGTTGTTAATGCAACCAATTTGTTGTCTCTTGTTATGCTTTGTTCACTAGTGTTTCAACCTATGGCCCATAATAGATCTGTAATGTCCCATTTCTAGCTCAAACATGTTGACAGGTTGCTTAGCCTATTCCTAACCCTCGTAGGCTAGAGCTGATGGTTAGGGGGTCACCTTTGGCAGTGATTGAGGTTAATGCGCCTCCAGTATTCAGTGAGAGACCAGGATTGGCCTTCATTGGACTCCATTTGACACACTTACTATTTATAGTAAGTGACTATTTCAGGGAGTCGAGGTTTCTATTTATATTTGAGGCACCTGGACAGTCTTCAGAGGCAGTGACGACATTGATGGGGCTCTGCAGTTGTTACTTGGCACATTTGGAGAGACTTACTATATATAGTAAGTCAAGAGCAGGGAGTTACTAATTTTGGTAGGTCACCTAGTGATATAATATTTGCAGATATTTAATGCATAAATGAGTTGACTTTATGATGAGATTAATTATTAAAAGTTATTTTAAAAGCTTATGTTATAAAAGTCACTTTAAGTTATAAAGGGGCCCATGAGGCCATGACCCTTGAATTAGTTGCCACTTAAAAGTATTAAAATATTTTATAAAGTCAAAGTGTGCACATGTTATATCATTTTAAATGATATTAAATGCATTTAAAATGTTTAAAAAGTGACTTTACTTGCACATGAAGGGATTGACCCTTTTGAAAGTTATTATAAAGTTTTATTAAAACCCTAAAAGTGGATGTCAAAAGGGAATTAAAGGCATTTAAGAGTTGAGTGAATATAAAGGGTTTCCAAAGCAAATCAAACTCATTATTTGGATGATTATTTGACTTTGCTCGTGAGTTTCTTGGTTTTTGTGCTGGAGGCCAAGGGTTTCAGCTAAAATTGCACTAGAGAACGAAAACTCTTCAGTGTGGAAGCGATTTTGAGGCTGTGAGATACCAGCCGAATTATTGCTAGAGGAGAGCTTCATCCAGAAGTTTTGATTGTGCTTAAAGATTGAAGAAATACATCAAGGGTTTGAGCATATTTGAAGATTCATCTACTGCACACCTGTAGCTCATCATTGGTAGCCATTAAATAGCAGATTGCAAGCTTTTATCCGCTGCTACAGTACCCACTACAGTGTTGAGGCATTTGAGTGAAACTAATACAAGGGTTTGCAGGATAATCATTGCAGAACAGAGGTTTATAGTTAATCATTGGAGAATATTATATATTGCAGATCTGTGCATTCTCATGTTGGCACATGGGATTTATTTGAGCATATTTGTGAAGGTATCTGCATGTGTTGATAGGATTAATATACAAAAATCAGAAAGGTTTTACAGCTGCATAGATCCATTAAATACTAGCAAATTGGGGCAGATTATAGACCATTACATTGCTGATAATCATTTCCAGTTTTCAAGAAGAGCAATCAGTTTATCATTCCGGGCATTTGTGGATAAATTGGAGGAAACATATCTTAAGGCATATTGCTGTGTGCATTTGTCTAGTAATTACAGCTAGCTGGGCTGCCACGGACGACTTCTAGAGGGTTTGATTTCATGAGCAAGAGGGCAATAATCTGCTGCTATGCACTTCTGAGAGTAGTATCTTCAAACAGCAAATCATTACAGCTCTTGTTATCAAGTTCTTGCTATCATAAATTCATATCTTATGCAATGTATTCAGTTTGATGCTAGCTGCAGCCATTAGAACAGTCCACTGTCATGTTAGGAGATGTTATGTAATGAAGATCAGTCAATAATTTGAGCATTATAACCTGATTTCTCAGAACTTGTAATCAGTCCATTACTTATCAGCATTTCAGTTTGAATAAGAAGGTTGAAACTAAGTTTGCATGTCATATGTTTGATGTAATGCCTTTGCTGTAAATGCATTATCTCAGTTCTGAGCTTGTAGGCAAAGTGTTTGTAGAAATGTCTTATTGCTGTAGATGATCATTTATATGGAAGTTGCATGCTAAATGTTTGTCATAAATTCCTAGCTGCTGTAGATGCACATTTTCAGTCCATTATATGTATGAAAAGGTCAAAAACAGTTAGCATATCATTTCTATCACCTTGATAAACAATCTTGCATCTTTGGAAACATTCAAAAACCTCAATTGCAGCATACAAACGTATAGCAAGACAAACAAAAATTTATATCAGCAAGTTTCAAACATTGTTTGCAAACTGTTTGACAAAAATTCCAAGGCAGCAAATGAAGAGTTTTTGAGTCTGATTTGGTTACGCTCATTACAAGATCCCCATATATTAGATCAAAAATAGATGTCCTAATTTACTGTGGAAGACAAAAAGCAGGATGCTCACTAAGCTCAATGTGGACGACGCAAATTAATTTAATATACTCTTTTAGTTAGCTGGTAATTTTTGTTTATAGTGTGAACAATTGCACATTTTTAATTTCAACAAGACATAGATTCAATGAGAGCATTAGTTCAACTACACAATTTTCTATGATAATCAATGACATGCCAGCTGAACATTTTTATCAATAGATCATAGATGGTTGAAGACCTACTTTGAGAGTGGGAAATCTCTCCTACACTTTGGGCTCAACTTAAACCCGAGAGAGCATTCCCAAAAGTATACCTTAACAAGCATTTAAATCAATTATATTATAACATGACTATAACAAATAGTAGCTATACCCAAATATACACTTGACCCCCATAGTTGTCACAAGGTCAAAATCAACTAGCCGCATAAAACCTTTATATAGCTGATAATACACCTTGCACATGCCCCTACAGATATTGGCTTCATTATAATCCCTAAAGATAGTTTCATTTATCATTTTACATAGCGGCAAAGTGCAGACGCACATGTTTAAATTCTCTTATGATATGGTTATTATGTTTGCATAAAATATTTCCCTAGTTTATATTGCTGAAATCGTGAATAGCATGCATAAAACTAAATCTAATCCTACAACTAACCAAGATGGAAGTGATTTGAATGATGGAATGGATGATCTCTCTCACCAATGCAGACCGGTGCCTACCCCATTGGAAAACAAAGCCATAACAACAAAGAGGAAAGAAAATACATTTAGCAGAACATCAACAAAACTAGGTTAGTAGTCATATGAAAACCAGAAATTATATTTCTACAATAGACATACTTAATAATCCATAACCAAAACTACAATGACCCATATGGAATAAAGGAATGATTATTACAAAGCATTTGCAATATATTAGGTACCATCACACACACACACCAAACCTTCATTACATTCATGCCAACAAATGTGGTGAGAGAAAACATATAACTATGATTACATATTTCCCTAAATCACTATAAACAGCCATGGAAACATCCATTACGAAAGATATACATTACAAGATCCTTCCTACAGTGTGTTGAACTGTTCCTTCGTTTACAATTGAGACATGCAATGTTTGCTGCCCTGGAAAGCTTTGCAAACTTTACCAAACCCAAAAATTGGCTCAACGACCAATCATTAGAATTAATCTGTCGCAAATATTTGTAGATCCACGGTCTTAGGCGCCAAGTCTACACGCTAGAGCCTCTAGATGATGGAATTGTGGCTGACGTTAGAAAACCCATCATTCTCTACATGCAATTGTCATTCTCCTACAATTTGTGTCTCAAATCATGTGAAAAACCTGCCAAGAAATGTGTCCAAAGTACCACGGGAAGTATGGAAACATGTCACCCAGATTTACAAATCTTTTCTTTATTATGACGCCTCTAGATCTGGTGCGCCAAGGCATGGGCAAGCCATGAAATTTATTTCAAATGCGGCCAAAAGATGGCATGGAAGTATCAAGCCTAAAAACCCTAACCACCGCATTGAATGTAATAAGGATTGGTTTAAACTTTTGTTCTCCTCGAATCCACACCATTTTGATTTAACAATGATTTATGGATGCAATCCAATTTGATTTAGCAACTATAGAGTTTCATTAGATCAATTTTGGCATTTTTTGGATGTGTTTTTCTCTACCACTAAAACAACCTGTGTATTTGCCCCCAAATGAATAGTAATTTCCAAGCAAGAAAAAACCTTTTCAAGCAATCGCAACATCAAATCTAGTCATAAATGACCTTCAAGACATGCAGGTGGTAGGTGGGACTTACAATTAAAAATGGTGAGAGCTTTCAAACTTCAAAGATCAAGGGTAACTCATACTTCATGCCTTTAGTCAAGGCATTGGGGATTAGGTGTGATGAGGAACTCATACAATTAAGGTATTTGGAATGGGGGAAGTTTGAAAATGTTAGTAATCATGCATTAGCTAATGTAGTGTAGGAAAATGTACGCCTTTACATTTCACACTATGTTTGCCTCCCTTTAATAAATTGGATTTAATTAAGCCTCTAATTGACCCAATTATGCATTTAAAAGCCTAATTAATTTCGTTTTCCGAAAGGGAAACCTACATTAAACAATTGCAAACATCAAATTACATATCTTGGAAAATGTGTGTCCTAAGTTTAGGGCCTAGGACCCATTTGCCCTTGGGCGAATGGGTCCTCCTTAAGTTTAGGATCCCATTTTTTAGTATGTTTTTGGCGGCATTTTTATGATCTAAATTCAAATTGAAACTGTCGGCTTTTGATGCTTAATTGTCAAGAAATTAGAAAATTACCTACAAATACAAGGTCTTTTTATCAATTCAAATCTAAGTGGCATAATTCAAATTTTACAAGAGCAAAGATTATTGTCAAGAGCATTGAAAAGCAGATTTATCAGTCAATTATTGCAGCATTCAAGATCCCGTCATGATGTCAAAGTTTACGTGTGTTCATGCATGTTTTTGGAGCTAACATTGTGATGTAGGTTTCAAGTTTTCAAGCATCAAATCAAGTGTCAAATCAAGCACCCAATCAAGCCATTTCATGCAAGATCTAATCCTTGTAGTGATGTGTTAGACTTCAATCCTCCAAGGGCAGCCATTAAAGGGTTTGGTGAGTTGCAACAAGCTAGTTTTCATTCATCATTCCTTCCATTTATGCTTTCATTTCATTATCAAGGTTTAATTACCAAACTAGGGTTTGACCAAGGCAAACCTTTATACACCAAAAACAAACATTTTTCTCCCCTCTTTGCGTATGCACAGATTTGGAGGTGAAGAAGGATTGAAATTGAATCAAAAGTGCAATTTTGCAAAGTTGTCAAAGTTGTCAAGATACGGAAACTCATCTACAAGTTTTTATTTTCGGTCTTCTGACAGTCAAACTTGGAGAAATCAAAGGATTAGATCTGACATCAGAGGACTGCAAAAAGAATTTTCAGAAAAAGATACAAGGACACATGCTCCTGAACAGGACACTTTACGAAATTTTTTAAGCCGGATACAAACTATCTTAACCTTCTCAGATCTTCCGATTGATTTTTGTTTCTGATAGTCTTATCATAGCACTTCACATTCCAAGTGGTAGATCTCAAATATTGGATTGTTAATGCAACTTTATTCTTCTCCCAAAATTGTTTTTCAGTTAAATTTTACAAGTTTTTGTCATAAGGAAGAAAAGACCACATAGTGTCCCAAAACTTGGAGTTGACTCACCTTAAGGGTAGTAGGTCAATTCTAATTGTTTGTAGCACTATCCTTCTTCCTAATGAAATTGGAAAAGGTGGATTTGTGATTAGGTGGACACCCCCTTTGTGCCTTTTTTGGCTTAGGTCCCTCGTTTCTAAGTCATGCTATCCTATATCACCCATCCCTTTCCCACCATTTCAGCTGATTTTTAATTAATTATTAATCTAATTTATTTTCATGCACTTAAACTAAACTTAGGAGTGATTTTCAATGTTAACTAGAGAGCTATTATTAGATCATTATGTCTCATTGCATGAGATGTTGACACTTGTCATGATCTAATCCCTTTCTCATTTAGGGTTGCTCCTATATAGCACTCAACCCTCATTGTATTATCCTTCTTGAGATTTCATAGTTTTGATATGCCTTTGATAGAACTCTCAACCTTTGAGGACTCTTGTTTTATTTGAAGATTTTTGAGGTTCATTTTGTAGCTTTTTCTTGTTGAGCAATATTGCACATTATTGTTTACAGCTCTCTTGGGTGGAAGGTGTCTTTGTTTGTTGTTTGATCATGTGGCTCGTGTTTTTTAAAATTCTAACATGGTATCAAAGCATGGATTCAGTGAACCCCTTCTCAATTTATGAGGATTTTTCTTCAACAAGGGTTACAGGCTTCAAATTTGGAATTTCCTTTGCTTTTTTTGCAAATTTTGGAGTTGGGCAAATTTTGGTGCATCCGAGACCAAAACAGAGTCTTCCATTGGATTCAGAGCCATTGGAAAAGTCAATTTTGCTTTTTGTTAGACTTGATTTGGACTCCTAAGGTTAGATTTACGAGGGTTTGAAGGAGTTGTTTTTTCGATCTGGAGGGTAGCTACAATTTTGAATCATTTTGAGCCAAAAAGAACCTCATGGTTGCATTTAGGAAGCTGATTCAACGAATTTTGATATAAAATTCACCCTATTTAGACATTGGGATATTCTAAGGCAATATTTTTTTGCTACAGAGGTCCTCTAGCCCCTATACGGCCCCTGTGCACGCAAATCCAAAAAAAATCAAAAAAATCATTTTGTGTGTTAAGCGCATAGTAAGCCACTAACTGCTAGCGGCTACAATGTCGCTGGCGGAAGCCACACCCCCCAGTCCATCACAATTCCAGTGGCGTTGGGACAATGTTAAGGCCCCTTCAAACCCTCTTTGTGTGCTAAAGGAGTTTTTTTTGCTTTTAGCTATAACTTGGGCATACAGTATCGAAATTGGGCAAATAAGATATCATCGGAAAGCTAGTTCCATCAACTTTCCAATGGTGTGGGTTTCAACACCATTTTCTATTGCTAATGCATTCTACAGCCTATTGAAGTCAGAGGTGTTGTTTTCAATCCCAAACTCTTAACTTTTGACCTATTTCTCCATTTTCCACTATTTCAGCAGCGTTGGACGGTCTTTCAGAGCTCTTCACAGCCATCCATGCAATTTTTCCAGATTTCTCTCCAAGTACATTTTATTTAGTTTTTTGCGTTTTCACATTTTGGTGAATTACTTGGACGTCTTAGGTTCTAGAAACTTTTTGTTTGTGTGGAATGACTTGTTTTTGGCTATTCTATGTATTTCCAATATTTTGTCCTATTTGGGCATTGTAGACATCTTTTTCATGCACATTCTCTTTTGTAGACACACCGAAAATAAAGTGCCATTCTGGTGTATCTTTTTCGAGATTTTGCACATCTTGTTGTGCCTATTGTACTCGCACTATGATATAAAGAGCCATGGGAGGTTGATGTTTGCCTTTGGTTTGCCATCACACCTTTGTCAGGTGAGTGTTCCTTCCACGACAACAGTGGATCCTAGTGATTCTTGCCTCATGCGTGTGTGTCTTAGTTTGCACACCCTTTTATTCGCAGATTGTTTCTCCTACATGCACTGCTTGGTTTCACATAGTTTCAATGTACCTGCCTTGGCTCTCCCTTTTCAGCATTATGGGGGGTTTCTACTATTGGTGCTAATGCTTCTTAGGTTTCGTTTTTTGGAGTGATCTTTGTATCTAGTTCTTGTTCCTACATACTAGGCAGATATAGCAGCAAATTACCCATGCATTTCAATGAGATGGAGCATTTACCATATGGGCATTCTTCGATTCCTATTTCTGGAGACGTACTTCCATTTTCATTTGATTAGAGACTATTGGTACGTGTATTTTCAACTTGCATATTGCATGTTGAGTAGTGTTATCGGGGTCACTCATGCAGATTCATGTACCATCTATGTCTTTGACTTCCAGATGTTTGCCTTTGTTTGTCATTTGATTTGAGTAGTATCATTGGGGACACTCATGCAAATTATTGTCTCTCTCTAAATCAGTGTTCTTTAGACTATTAGTACCTATATTTTCGACTTGCATATTGCATGTTAAGTAGTGTTGTTGGGGTTGCTCGTGCAAATTCATCTACCATATGCATTTTCGACTTTCAAATGTTTGTCTTTGTTTGCCATCTGATTTGAGTAGTGTCATTGGGGGCACTCATGTAGATTATTCTCTTCTTGATCCTGACATTTGTATCTTCGACTTCCAGATGTTTGCCTTTGTTTGCCATCTAATTCGAGTAGTTGTCAGGGGCACTCATGCAGATTCTTGTAACATACACCCCTATTCTACCTTGTTTTTTTTGTCATTGGTTTGATGTGTTTGGAGAGGAGGTAATATGCAAATGATAATTCTTTGCAATAATGAACAGAAATTAAATATATTGCAGCAATAAAACAAGTCAATTTTCAAAGTTACAATGCGTAGAAAATTCCAGATTTGTATTTTGATCGGGAAATGCAATTTTACTAATTACAAAGGTGACCCAGATCATAAAATGTCATAATCTATCCAAATCCAACATACTCAGAAAATTTTAGGAACTTTGACAATGTGGTGTATGTTAGAATATTATATTTATATTTTAATGGTCAATTTTGTTTAGTTTTGTTTAGCTTTTACTGTTTCTACAGTAACTTGTAGGTAGGTAGATATAGTAAATATCTACAGTGCTTTATGCACTTCCTTTTAATGTAACTTTTCTCATGTTAATATAGAATGTTATTTTCTCTACCATTCACATGGTATCAGAGCCTTAAAAACAAAAACCCTAAAAAATTCGTGGGCTTGACCTAAGTCATAATTCGAATTTTTTTGCCACTAGGGTTTCTAAAAAATTTTGACACTCCTAGAAAAAAGTGTGGGAGTCTTCTACTTCTTTTACACAGAAAAATCACGTCATTTTTTCCTGTGTTTTCGCGCGCTACCTTGTCTGGACGAATTTTAATTCATGGTCGCTTTGTTTGAGGCGTTTTTTTCTGTGATTCTTCCTTATCTGTGGACGCGTTTTTCTGAAGGTTTTGGGCGTGGATTTTATCTATATTTCTGCTTTATTGGTCGCGTCTGAACGCGTTTTTCTCAAAATTTTCAGGCCGCGCATTTTCTTAGTTTAAGAGCCCACGATTTCGTGTCTTTTCCCTAGCCGCGTTTTTTTCTGAAGGGGATGTTTAAGGACGTGATTTCATCATTATGGGTCGCGTTTTTACTACCCTAGCTCTGCCGTGGAATTTATTCTTGTTGGACGCGATTTTTCGTGCTATCTATGCTGCATTTTTTTTCCAGATTTTTCAAAAATCGCATTTGTAGCTCTCATGGCTGCCTAGGGTTCTGTACCTTTTTTGGGTTTTGACCAGTCATCTAAGGTCAGAAAAAAATTCGATATATTCTTGGGTTTTTCGTGATCTCACCTGGGTTGTTGTAGTTTTTTCTGGGTGTCTTGTCTTCGTGCCTCAAAATTTATGCAAGTGGGTGTTGACAAAATTTTCTAAGTTTTCAACATCATTTTCTAGGTAGTCTATCTTCTGGATTCTATCTTTAAAGTGTCTCGAAATCCGTGCTAGGGTTTCTGCTTTAAATTTGTCCCGTTTTTGTTTTCGTTATGCCTTCACCAGTTTGACCTCAATGTACGTGATGGCATCTTTGACAAATATAATGCTCGAAAGCAGCCAGAAGTTCAACGGGAAGAATTACAACACCTGGAAGCAGCGCATGCTGACGATCTTTGAATATCGTTGTCTCGATCAGGTCGTCTTGGGGAACTCAACTCGTCCCGCTGTAGCCGGAAAGGATCAGGACAAATGGGATGAACGCAACCGAGAAGCTGTCATTCTCATCAAGCTTTCAGTCACTGACGACCAACTGCCACAAGTGCTGTCAAGTAAAACAGCGACTAAGATCTGCACGAACCTGAAGGATCTCCATAAAACGTCAGATAAGAGTCATGCATTCTTTCTTAAGAACATGCTCTTTTCGATAATGATGGACGAGAAGAACACCACTCTCCAAGAGCATCTGACAAAGATCAAGGAGATTTGCGACCAGCTGGAAGCTATTGGTCGAAAGATGGAGGAAGAGGACATGGTCGTCATTACTTTGAAAAGTTTGCCAAAGTCTTACGAGAATTTCATTGAGATGCTCAATATTACTTCAACAAATGTTGACTTGAAGTTTCCAGACTTGTGTAACAAGCTTCTACAACAGGATCGTTGGAGACAGCAGTTTGGAAGCAATACCAGTTCGTCCTCCACAGAACAAGCGTTCTCTGCCAAATCTTCTGCTAAGAACAAAGGGAAGGCTCACTTTCAGTTGAAAGGTCTATTCTTCAGGACAGCAAGAAGGGAGAATAGGAAATGATTTATATTTGGGGACGGTTTCAAAATTTGATTGTAGTACCGGTAGCTTTGAACAAAAAGCAGGGGGCTCATCAAAAGGCACATGCTTGGAGCACTTGAGCAAAAAGAGTCTATATAATGCGTTTATGGCCAAGAACTGCAGGCCCGGTACATGGGTTGCATTGTATTGATTCAAGGTATCGCACATTTACTCATCCTTGGATATGTTCAAAATTTTGTACACATGGAGGATGCATTTTTTGGAGGATGAAGAGACATTCATTATTAAGGGCACTGCCAGATTGTCGGGAGGCACATACTCTTTTGATGTTTTTATGGTTGGCATTTTCCATTCTCCTCTCCCAAGTAATCATGCGGCATCTTCCCCTTTAGATTTGTTTAGTTCGTGGTTACAGCAATTTGTCGGAGACTTTTCTACAATAGCTATGGACTTGAGGATTGGTCTGTAGACTTGCTGATTATTGATTCAAAGCATCAGAGCTTGCTGGAGTACAGGTGTGAGCTCCTTTGTTTTGTTATAACCCTTGTTTGGTGATTCTCTCTCTCAATGTCTTGGCTGGTTAAACCATGAGCACTGATCCATCAAATTGGGCAGTGTGTGGAGCCAAAAGCGGGGGTTTTTGGTTGGGTTTGAGAAAATTCAAAAGGGTTTCCAAGGAGCAACAAGGGGCATGTATCTCGGACACCTGGGTCCAGATACTTTGGCGAGTTGGTATTTAGTAAAAAATTCCCTATGTACGTGATAAATATGAATTCTCCTTCTTTACTGGTCCAGTACTTTTATTGTTTTTGATTATTTTATCAAAAATTGATGTATTTTTTGAAAATAAATCAGATTCTTCTTTTTTAAAGTAAAAATGGCATAAATTACAAAGGTGATAATGGGGGGGAGTTTGCAACTGACCTCCTTTTGTGTGATGCACACACCAACACCATACACCCCTCAGCAAATGGTGTTGAACTAGGAATGCCCATTGATGGCTCCTTGCTGGTGGTTAAGCTACTGGGCTGATCAGATACTGCAATTACCCCTAAGAAACCTACACAGTGTTAAGGATGACTCCACCCTGGTAAGCCTAAGGTGGGCCAAAGTCTTCGGTTCTACCGCTCATGTATGGATTCATGCCAATTTCTAAAATCTGGTTACAGCGACAATCACAAGGCCTACAGGTTGATTGATGTGGAGACGGATCGTCTCATATTCAGCCGTGATGTTGTGATTGATGAGACTACTGGTCCATTTGTTCCTACTACCAATCCTGCGAATCAGCCTATGAAGGTTCCTAATGAGGGTGTTCGTCTTTGTCATGTCCCCAAAATAGACACCAAAATATAATAATAACTAAACATTGAAATACCAATAAATAGATAAAATAAATAAATGACAAAATACATATTAGAAAGTATAAATACACATATTAATCATTTAATATTCATAAATAAGATAATATAATATTATGCTTATGAATATTAAAATAAATATATTGAATAACATATAAATATAAATAATTTAAATATTACTATAATAATAATCATTACAATATAATATAGACAAATAAATATATTTATGATAAATTCTATTTATAAATATATCATAAAAAAACATAAGTAAAATGAAAACAGAATAAATATTAAAAATAGTGAATATAACATAAAATAATACAAAAGAAGAAAGTAACATGTTTGAAGGAGCGATTAATATATTTCAAAAGGAATAGTCAAGTCAGCGTATTCATAAGAAACAAAGATTGATAACTTTATGACAGTAATTTATTATACTGTGATTTCATAAGAGACAATGCAACGATTAGTATGTTAAAAGATTAATTTAAGTTCGCAACAAATTATCATCAAAAGAAGAGGTGCGTTATGTTTATTAGTGAAAAGAGATGCCTCTTTTCATAGAAGGAAAGAAGATATAAGAGGAAATATGAAATGGGATAAGAAAGGGGAAAAAAACAAAAAAAAGAATACTACAGCCTGGGAAGCATCAAAACACAGATCGCATATATCGGGGACTAAATCAATTCGGGACACACAATGCATAAATGCACGTCACTTGCCAAAAGGTAAGTGAGACTCTGTTTGATCGGTCAATAAAAGGAAGACCAATTTAAGACCAATGAAGGTGGAAGAAGAGAGACGTCTATCTGCAGATGGATGGGGAAAAGTATAGAATCTAGATAGAATTATAAAGTAGAAGAAATGAAGGATATACAAGGGAGATAGATGAGCATGTTCTGGGGTATCACTGTCAGCAACAGTACAGCCAGAAATCAGAGGTATGCTGTTAGGTGAGTCTAATATGATTGTTAATTAATTATATATATATATATATAAGTAGTAATGACTATAGTTCTTATATTTATATGTGAATATATATATATATATATATATATATGTAAATAGATATACATTTTATATGCGATTATGCAATAATGATGGTTGCAGCAATTATTGAGATTTATAAGTAAGAATGACTCTATTCTTTCATTATGATGATAAATGGTATGATAGAATTCCACCTATGGGATATTGAAAGATGTTTAATATCTAACCAAGTGTACTTATAAAATATATTATAAAAGAATCATTCATATTGAGTGATAAGAAGGATATGAATTAAACTTTGACAAGAACGAAATATTTATAACATCTTCGATCTTATTAGAAGTTATCACTGAAATTCATTGATCTCTAACGTTTCCAATGTCTCTTTGAGAAATACTTTGAATGCAAGATTCGGGTTTAAGTGTTTCCATCAGAAAGGGGACATTACAAGTGGTATCAGAGCAACTTTCCTGCCACCCTGTGAAAATAGCGTTTGTAGACTTACCAAAGGCAAAGGTGTACTCTATGAACATATAAAAACACATTCCAATTTATGCAAATCAGGTATGACTGGTAACCGCTGAATGTAATCACTTGTTGTTGATATTCATTATTCTTATAATAGCTACCATATGTAAGTATAAAATAAATATCAAGATATATATGTATAAATAGATATGCTATTTTGAATTGGACAACTAATGAGGCCAGGATGATCTATTCCATCATAAGTATTGTGTGTGGTCAGCCCACAAAACAACCATGGAAGGCAAGAGGAATCTGTTGGTAAGTATAAAGGTAAAACACATCATGAATTTAGATATCAATGTTTAGTAAATATATCCTGCGGTAGAATGAGGACTTATATATGATGATATTTATTTTAGTTGATGTCGCTCATTTCTATAATGTCATTTTTGGAAAAATAAAGTTTTACGTGCTACTTAACATCTTATAGAATTATTGATATGTTTTGAATATCTAACTATATTATTGTGATATATTCTATCATAATGTCCCTCACATGAAGTGTATTTCATATTTTCCTCAAAGTTTTGTATCACCAAACAAACATGTAGAAAGTTAAAGGAGGTAACCTATAGGTTGAGCAGATACTAGTTCTCCACTAGGTACGCCACTCCCCGGATCGGATGACTAAGAGTCATGCCATCGGGAGCCAAGGGGGTGATATCCGCTCTTGGGCTTAGTGTGAGTATCTACGGGCCTCCTATGGATTCCTCTCCTCTAAACTATCACATGTTTGATTTGAGGGGTTCTACAACTTAGTTGGGAAGTGATGAGAATGGGTGAGGAAAGCAGATACAAGTGTATCCCCTAAGTACACCACTCCTCGGATAGGATGACCGAGTATCATGCCATCAGGGGCCAGGAGGGGTGGTATAACTGCTCCTGGGCTTAGGTAAGATTGCTTCGGGCGGACTTATCCTTCTCATCGAATCCCTATCTATGATTGAATCCCCTTGAACATGATATGGTTTGTCTTATATAATTACTTTTGAAAATGTGTACTTCATGACAATGTATTCAAGTGTATTCAAAGGTTTACTTTGTGACTTATATGTATGCTTCTAACATATGTTCATGAGAATACTTTTTTGTATTATGTGTATTCGCGTGTATGCTTCATACTCATGTGTATACTTGATGACTTTGGGATAGTGGATGGGTCCACGGTGTAGTATGGGATGCACCGAATCCCCTTCCCAATTGTCTAATGGTATACTTCATTCGATTATATTCGTATTTGAGTGTATACTCTATGACTTGTGATTATATTGATGCAATTGTATTCTAGTGTATACTCTGTGATTATATTTGTATTTGAGTGTATACTCTATGACCTTGTATTTATATTTGAGTGTATACTCTATAACTTGTGATTGTGCTTGAGTGTATACTCTATGACTTGTGATTGTACTTGAGTGTATACTCTATGGCCTTGTATTTATGTTTGAGTACATACTTTGACTTTGTATTTGTATACTTTGAGACTTGTATTCAAGTGTATGCTTTATGACTTACATATGCCTTGCAACTTCATGCACTCATGCATATGCTTCATATATTACTCACACATATGCTACATGTTTTGCCTATTTTATGGTGTCTTGCTTCATGGTATATATGATCACGCTTAGCACCTTACTTATTGATGTACTCTAATACATGACTATTCCATTTTTGTATACTTTGCATTTGCATAATTCATGCCTTATATGTATTGGTGTATTGTCAAGTGTACCTATGAGTATTCTTATGCCTATGTTCTTTATGGATGATCATTTCGTGTATTATACTCCATGTCGTGTATTTATGCGTATTTTCATTGAATGCATTTATTCTATGCATAGAAGTAAATTTGAGTAAACTTGAAATGCTTTACATATTCATGTCTTAAGTAATGACTAAACCGCTTCTTGCTCCATGTGTGTAATTCCTACCTGTATGCTTCCTGCTTGAGTGTATTACTTCCCACCTTATGAGTATTTAAAGTATAATTACATGGTTTATATCCCTTGCGTGTAATTTATTACTTGATGCTTCTATGTGTATTTGTTTTACATTGTATGTCTTATTCTATAGAAGTATATTTTGTGTACTTGTATGCTTCATGTGTAATCTGTGATTATGCTCTATACATGTATTCATGCTTGATCCATGCGTTATATCTTGTATGCATTTATGACTAATATATTCAACATGACTGATCTGTGGAATGACTTTCAAAAAATTGGTGTGTTTTCAGTATGTCTAATCTATTTTCATACGTACTTGGTGTGTTATATATATTTCAATGCATATTTCATGAATGCTTCATGCCTTGTGTATTCAAGATTATGCTCCAGGTGTTTATTCATGCTTATACTCCATGCTTTATTGCTTGCGTGTATTCAAGCGTATGATTCATATCTTATGAGTGTGCCTCATGTCTTACATGCTTGTTTTATCACTAATATGCTTTTAGCATGTTTGCTGCATGTGTATACTTCTATTATTTTTCTGAATGTACACTTCTGAATTGACATGTATACTTCTTCAAGTGTATTTGCATACCTTGAGTGTATTAAGGTGCCTTGTATTTCCTAAGTAAATCTTGCGTGTGATTATTTGATGTTCCTTCAGCATGACTATTTCATGAAAGCTTAATACGTGATTAATTCATGTTTGTCGAGACACTCCATACACGAGTGCCCTCTTGATGCCTTGAATATGCTTCGTAACATGACTTACGTATGTCTTCTCATGCTTTGTATGTTATTGGCTCCATTCCTGATGTGTTTGTAGCTTATAATACCTTATGTGCATACTTTGCGACTGTTTCATGTATGATTGCTCCATGTATGGTGTGTATTCAACGTGAGTGATTATGTGTGTACCCATTGTATGTCATTGATTGCTACATATCTGAAATATTTTCTCTATGTCTGATGTGTATTTAGCATGTGTGATCTATGCGAGTGCTTGCACATATATGATTCTGGCCTTATCTAAATATATGACTGTATTTGTATTCATGCGTGCACTTTATGCCGTAAGTGTATTCTTATGCATACGTCTTGACATGCATTTATGCGCTATTCCTTACATATGTTTTGTCTTATGCATCTAGGTAATAGTGCTTCATACTTGTGTGTGTTTGTGTTGTATGCTTCATGCCACACGTATGTTTTGTGCCATACATACTTTACAATATTTACAAGTATTAGTTCATGGTTAATAAGCTTTCCACAGTGCTTTGATCATGTATGCTTTATGTCCTGCATAAACTATATTTCATTGCATTTTTAGCACGAGTATCTACATATAACCTTTGCATATTTTCAATATAGTTACACCATGTGTATATATCATCGCTTGTGTTTAACAATGATAAAGAAAGACTTCCTTAAGTAGATTAGTTGTAATTCCAGTTGAGATTGCTTGAGGACAAGCAATCTTGGGCAGGGAGGACTGTCATGTCCCCAAAATAGACACCAAAATATAATAATAACTAAACATTGAAATACCAATAAATAGATAAAATAAATAAATGACAAAATACATATTAGAAAGTATAAATACACATATTAATCATTTAATATTCATAAATAAGATAATATAATATTATGCTTATGAATATTAAAATAAATATATTGAATAACATATAAATATAAATAATTTAAATATTACTATAATAATAATCATTACAATATAATATAGACAAATAAATATATTTATGATAAATTCTATTTATAAATATATCATAAAAAACATAAGTAAAATGAAAACAGAATAAATATTAAAAATAGTGAATATAACATAAAATAATACAAAAGAAGAAAGTAACATGTTTGAAGGAGCGATTAATATATTTCAAAAGGAATAGTCAAGTCAGCGTATTCATAAGAAACAAAGATTGATAACTTTATGGAAGTAATTTATTATACTGTGATTTCATAAGAGACAATGCAATGATTAGTATGTTAAAAGATTAATTTAAGTTCGCAACAAATTATCATCAAAAGAAGAGGTGCGTTATGTTTATTAGTGAAAAGAGATGCCTCTTTTCATAGAAGGAAAGAAGATATAAGAGGAAATATGAAATGGGCTAAGAAAAGGGGAAAAAAACAAAAAAAAGAATACTACAGCCTGGGAAGCATCAAAACACAGATCACATATATCGGGGACTAAATCAATTCGGGACACACAATGCATAAATGCACGTCACTTGCCAAAAGGTAAGTGAGACTCTGTTTGATCGGTCAATAAAAGGAAGACCAATTTAAGACCAATGAAGGTGGAAGAAGAGAGACGTCTATTTGCAGATGGATGGGGAAAAGTATAGAATCTAGATAGAATTATAAAGTAGAAGAAATGAAGGATATACAAGGGAGATAGATGAGCATGTTCTGGGGTATCACTGTCAGCAACAGTACAGCCAGAAATCAGAGGTATGCTGTTAGGTGAGTCTAATATGATTGTTAATTAATTAATATATATATATATATATATATATATATATGAATAAGTAGTAATGACTATAGTTCTTATATTTATATGTGAATATATATATATATATAAATAGATATACATTTTATATGCGATTATGCAATAATGATGGTTGCAGCAATTGTTGAGATTTATAAGTAAGAATGACTCTATTCTTTCATTATGATGATAAATGGTATGATAGAATTCCACCTATGGGATATTGAAAGATGTTTAATATCTAACCAAGTGTACTTATAAAATATATTATAAAAGAATCATTCATATTGAGTGATAAGAAGGATATGAATTAAACTTTGACAAGAACAAAATATTTATAACATCTTCGATCTTATTAGAAGTTATCACTGAAATTCATTGATCTCTAACATTTCCAATGTCTCTTTGAGAAATACTTTGAATGCAAGATTCGGGTTTAAGTGTTTCCATCAGAAAGGGGACATTACAAAATTTCACTGTCATATTTTTGATTTCCAATAGTCGACGAAAAGCTCTCTTAGAGCACTATGTAATGGTATAGTAGTTCCATGATTTTACCATTTTTATCAATTTTTGGAGCTTGGAAGTAAGAAGTCCTTTTATGCACCATTTTGGTCATAACTTTTGCATACGAAATTAAAATTTTGATTTTGAATAGATGTTGGAGAGCATGTATAGTGTACTACACAGTTGATCAAGTAGATTTTCAATTTGTGGAGCAAAGAGGTTGGTACTTGTTTGATCACTTGTAGGTACCTAAGATTCAAGGTGTGATTTCAAATGGTAATTGATTGCTATTATTGTTGTTCATTATTAACAAGGAGAGGAATACTCCTTAAATAGTAGTTTACAAGATGATGTCTCTAAAAGGAAATAATTGTGAATTAAAGCATTAAATAGAAAGTTACTAAAACCTAATTGAAGCAATCTATGTTAACTAAAAATGAACTATCAACTAACTAACAACTAAGATGACCATTAAATATTACAATAATACTTTAAATACCCTCCCTTAATGGTCATTCTACTAACTAAACTAAGTCTACCCATAATCTAATGGTCTTATGGCCATGAATGCATAAACTTCTGCTCAGTATGCTCTGCAACATGAGCCTTCTACTAAGACCCTTCATGGTTGGACTTTTGATCAACCAACCACTTCCTACAGTGCTTCTGTATATGACCAATCTTACCATAGTAGTGGCATGTGAAAGACTTCTTGGAACTATCCTTTGATTTTCCTTGTCCTTTCTACTGAGTGGAATTTCCTTTTCCATCTTTGGCAATAAACAATTTTTCAACACTAGGAGACTCACTATAGCTCCCAAACTGCTTCTTCCACCTATCCTACTGCAAGAGCTTGTTGCACAACTCATCAAACTTTAGGTCAACATTGGTGGAGGTAATGTTGAGAGTTTTGATGAAGTGCTCATAGGATTGTGGCAATATTTTCAACGTAATAACCACCATATCCTCCTCTTCCATCTTGCGACCATCTTGCAACCAATGGCCTCCAGTTGATCACGAATTTCTTTGATCTTCATAAGATGATCTTGCAAAGACACCTTGTCATCCATCATAATGGAAAAAAACATATTCTTCAAGAAGAAAGCCATGCCCTTGTTTAAGGTTTCATGAAGATCCTTCAAATGTTTCTAGATCTCCACAACAAACTTACCAGATGATATTTCAGGTAATATCTCATCGGTGACAGTACTTGAGAAGCATAACAACCTCTTGATTACCTCCATCATACTTGTCTTGATCCTTTCCCACAACTATGGGATGTGCTTTTGTACCTAGAACAAGTGAATCCAAACACCCGTACTTGAAGATGGTAAGCATCCTCTGCTTCCACGTGTTGTAGTTTTTACCATTGAACCTCGACAATGGCTATCCAACCTGCAAAAGCCATGGAGAAAGCCATGCACATGTAGCATTTGATGCCAATGAACCCATGCAATTTGACAGGGATAGAATCTGTATTTTTTGTATTTACATGCATATAATAATTATGTGCTTCCTCTTAAATTGAAATTAAAATTGTTTAATCTAATATTTATTTTTAAGTATATTATTTATAATTAAAATTGTGTAAGTGGTTATTATTAAGTGTATATATAAAATAAATATTTATATGTCTTGTTTTAATAAAATAAATTTTAAAAATAATTTTGATTAATTAAATTTTCATCATGGATAAATTGACAAGTCCATCTATAACCTCAAGTATTTAATCCTATTAAATATTAAATTTCTAACAAGAAATTGCATCTTATATCTTACAATATTTTTTTATAATACAATGAACACAACGCCACATAGTGTATAAGATAAATTATCTAGGCCATCAAACCCCACTAACATATAAATTATCTAGGCCATCAAACCCCACTAAAATCAATTCACTTGAAATTGTTCAATAAGAATAATGCAATACATATTTTAACCACAACAAACATAGAAAACATCTATTATAATCTAATAGTTAGTTCCCCACTAACATATAAACCAATGCACTTGAAATTATCCAATAAGAATAATGCAACACATATTTTAACCACAAAAAACATAGAAAACATCTATAGTTAGTTGTTTTATCCTTCTCTAAGTGTATTTTTATAAAAAAGATAGAATACTATGAAAAAAAGATGTGAAGAAATTTAGATTGAAATTTTAAAATTTTATATTTAATTATTAAAAATTATAAGAAATATTTAAAATAAATAAATAAAATAAAATTTAAATTGTGTTATTTAACTCTTAAGTGAAGGAGAATTTTAGATTGCAAATTTAAATTTTTTATGGCTAATTATTAGAAAATTATAAGAAATATTTGTTAGTCTATAAATAAAAGAGTATTTAGATTATGTTATTTAACTCTAAGTTTGTATAAGTTGGTTAATTAATTTAATTGAAAGAAAATTAGATACAATTCTTATGTAAAAAGGTTCAAAGAATATCAATAATTGTGAATAAAGTGTTTGATCATAAAATTTCGAGGAATTAAATATTCATCATATAGATAAATGGACAAGTGGATCTATAGCCACCAAGTATTTAATCTTATTAATTATTAAATTTCTACATGGGAGCTTGATACCTTACAATATATTTTAATAATAATATGAATACTAAATGACATAATATATAAGGAAGAAAATTCAAGCCATCCAACCACACTACTATAAAGTGAAACTAATGCACTTAAAATTATTTAATAAAAAATATTAATATTTATTTCAAAGGGGTCCATAAAAATAATAATAAACATTTATATCCATAAACATAAATCTAAATTTTAACCATAAAAGACAAGGAATTACAATATATTCCTATAGAAAAGATAGAGTACTAGGTAAAAGAAAGATATGAGGGAAAATTTTGGATTACAATTTTAAATTTTTAGGGTTAATTGCAACTTACAATATTTTTAATTGTTATATTATTTCAAAGGCAAGTAGTGATATTATTATTATTATCATTATTATCATAGCAATCAATTTAAACAAGGATTGAAAGTTAACAATTCAATTATATGATTGTATTTTTTTAGTTTTAAAGAAGGACTAGAAGTTAACAATTCAATTATATGATTGCATTTTTGTAGTTTGAATACTATTTTTAATATTATGATTGTGAAAATAAAAATAATAGTATTTTGATAATATCGGTAAAACAATATTTGAAGGGGTTCAAAATCTCTTTACATTAACATATGACCATCAACGACTTAACAAGATGATAACAAAATATTTGTAGTACATGAACCTACAACAATAACCAAAGGTTATAGATCCGTGATGAATAATTAATTCCTTAACTTTTTATTATCAAACACTCTACTCTATTCATAATTGAAAATATTCTTTGAACTCTAATTAATTTTATCTATATTTCTTTCCATTTATGTATTTACATAAAGATAATAATAAAAAATAAAATACATTAATTAATCAACTTACTAAAAATTATTTTTAAAATTTTATTTTATTAAAACAATACATATAAATTTTATAAAATATAAATATTTACATTTATATATACACTTAATAATAATCACTTAAACAATTTTAATTATTATAAGTAATATATTTAAAAATAAATATTAAATTAAATAGTTTTAATTTCAATTTAACATAGGTGCATAACAGCGGGCAACACATATATTATATGTGCATGTAAATACAAAAAATACGGATTTTGACACTGCCGGATTGCATAGGCCCATTGGCATCAATGCAACATGTGCATGTTTTCCTCCATGGCTTTTGTAGGCTGGATAGCCATTTCCTTAAACCTTTGGTTACCTTGCAACATGATGCTGGTCAAAGACGCCATCCCTCCCATTTTCCAAAAGCACAAAAAAATGAGGTAAAAATATGACTATAGAAAAAAATGATTTCTCAAACCCTAGGTGATTAGCTGGCATAGATCCCAAGGCAATCAACTGTCTTAAATCCTATGATTTAAAAAAAAATCATCAAATAGACAAAGCCTCTGAAACCCACGATTTTATCCAAAAAAAAAAAAAGGCACACAATTTTTGTTTGTCAACCTAGAAACCCTAGGTGGCAGAGGCATGAATTTTTTGAAAAATCCATCAAAACACAAACTTCGTCCAAAATCTATAGGCGGTAGGAATAGAATAATTTTTTTAAGGAAAAAATCTATCAAAAACCCTAGGAAAATAAGGGCACAATTTTTTAAAAAATTGTGAAAAAAGATGAGATGTAGAAGTTGTGATTTGAAGTAGACCCACAAATTTCTTCTACCAAACTCGTGATTTTCAAAAAAAATCATGTAAAAAACTGGTAGGTATTGGGAGAAATGAGGTCATGTAGGTAATACCTTGCATGCATAAAAGAATGCATGCCCACAAACTCGGTAAAATCACCCAAAAAAAGCCTTCAATTCGTGTCCAGAAATGTGCAAAAAAACACATGATTCTGCTAAAAAAAACCTTCGAATTACACTTAGAAAACCCTTCCAAAACCCACGTGAGGAACAATTATTTTCGTAATTTTTTCAAGTAAAAACCTTCCAAATTCACCCACGAATCTTAGGAATGGGTCACGATTTAAAACCCATGTGATTTTACAAAAAGAAATCTGTAATTTCTTCTAAAAAACCCCACAATTTTTAGGTAAAAGAAAAACCATGAACTTTTCCTTCAAAAAATCCACGATTTTTAGAGAGAAATAAACCCTCAAGTTTTTGCTGCAAACAAGACCTTCCAAATTGTCTGGAAAAATAGAGTCGAGACTTGTAGAAAAATACCTACGTTTTTTTATTCAAAAAATCAGTCAAAAAACTTTTAAATTATTTTTCAAAATTTTTGTAGGTATAAGCCATGAATTTTTATTGCAAAAAAATTTTCAAAAAAATGAGCCTATTCTCTAATACTATGAAATGGTAATTGATTGATATTATCGTTGTTCGTTGTTAACAAGGAGAGGAATACTCCTTAAATAATAGTTTACAAGATGATGTTTCTAAAAAGAAACAATCATGAACTAAAGCATTAAACAAAGAGTTACTAAACACTAACTGAAGCAAACTAAGTTAACTGAAAGTAAACTATCGACTAACTAACAACTAAGATGACCATTAAATATTGCAATAATACTTTAATATGGTTGTGTGAGCATCTAGACGAGTCAAAAGGCAAAACCTTGAGAGAGTACATGTTTTTATGTGATATTTATGATGATATAGATATTATCAATTTGGTGCTTCCTAATACAAGTTCGCAAGAATCTTTTAGAATTGGACTTTGATGGTGATAGGTACATAGATAATCTTTTTGTTTAACGACATGGGTTGACAGGTGTGGAGATTTGGAGTCTCGTGTTGGCGAGAGTTGAGCACAAGTACACCATTGGTGATGATTATAGTATCATGGTTATGTAGGTTCACTTATGCATTGGAACGACATGATCATGTATGTGGTTATTTGGTGGTGGGTCGGTTTGGTGTTAGAAGGTTGTTCTTATCTCCTAGATGCTAGTTTGGTTCCTTGACTATGGTTAGTCATTTGTGGAAATTTTTGGCAAATCAAATCTATGGTTGATTTCGTGTTTGAGTCTTGATGTCTATAGGATTATCTTCTTTGATATATCTCAGTTTGTAGGTTACTAATGTGATGATGAATTTCCATGTTTCAGTGTTTGTGATCTACAAGATAAAATTGTGTGGGCTAATCACCCATTTGGTTGTAGTGGGATGACTCAGATGTGGATTGTCTACATCCATGAGATTGATTCAATGTTTTTGTAGAATTTGTTAGTTGGCCTTGTATGTGGTAATTTGTACATTGGTATGTTGCTTTGGGATAAGAGGATGGATGATTAGAGTTCCAAGGTTATTAGCATTTGGAACTTGTAGCATGTGGTTTTATCATGATGTCATGATAGCTTGGTTACATTTCATTGGTTACACATTTCAGTGGGAGGTTTTGACAATTATGATTTGGTGGTGTAGGATTGTTTCCTAATGTTTCAATGGTAATTGTATCTTCTTGGCTTTGAGATCTTGGTCTACTTGTTCTCTAGAGCTATTGAGACTACAGTTGAGTGTGTGCGAACCATGGTGATCTTCATTTAGGAGATGGTTGTCATGATGCCATGTGTAGCTTGATATCACAATTCAATGGGAGTTGTTGGCAATGGTGTAGATTCATCATTGATGATGGATCTTCTCTAGTGTTTGTTGTTGTCTTAGAGGAGCTCTTAGATCCTATTGTTGCAAAAGAGTTCTTTCACTTTTGCAAGATCACTGTTAGGAGATGATTATCTTCATGTATTTGGAGATGTTGATCCTTGGTTTAGAGTATGTTTGGTATTATGTCACTTGATGTTCTCTCAATTATCTCGATTCTAGATTAGAGTTTTGGAGATGGTTAGATCATCATGTCATGTTTGGGTTCTTGATTTTGTGATTGTAAATTTGACATTGGTCTTGTTCATTCTCTTGGTATTTGAGTACATTGGTCATGTGCTTCAGAGCTTCATGATAGTGTAGTGTTGCATTTGGAGCTTAACATGGATCGATCAATTTCAAGTGCTCAAGGTTACTTGGAGACTTAGGTGAGGCTAGAGTTCTTGTGTGCTTATAAACATTTGCTTAAGATGGTACTCATTAGAGGTTTTCGCAAGAATACCCAAGAGCCTTCACATGGATATGGATGTGAGTTCATGATGGAACTATAAAGGAGATTATTATTGGAGTGAGTCATGATGACTTGGTTATCATTGAGGAGTATTACCATTCCTCACCCTTGGTCTACTTGGTGGTTTATCATCTGAGAGGCATTTTTTCATTCTTGCTTTCAAATGTGTTATGCTTTTTTCTTTATCTTTAATAGATATGGATCTTGAGCTATGAATAGTTGGTTATAGAGGATTCATTTTGAGGGATGTTTGGCATGGTTATCTCCTTGTGCATATGAGTTTATTTATGTTATCATCCATTGATGAGGATCCTAGGAGATGGTTATTAGGTTGATTTCCTAATTTGGGAATGGATATTTTGAATTTGGTTTCCTTGGTTAGAGAGGCTTACATCCATATTGAGATTACAATATGCATATATTGCATTTGATCTATGAGATTAAGTGGTTGGGTGTTGTTGAAGCTTTTCATTTGGGGTTGTAAGGAGATCATACTTGACATAGCTTAGCACTTTGAGGTGTTGGTAGGACATGTTATGGTTTATAGGTTTTCTCTCTTCATTCTATGGTTACTTTTAGAGGTTCATGCTCATATGTTTTAGGAGGATTGTGGTGACATGTTGTCAGAGAGTTTGTATTTGTTTGTGTTGCATGTGTGGATCATTGTGATTGTTCTTGGTACTATATCATTTTAATCATTTATCACACCTTGGCTTGAGTGTTGATTGGTAGACTTGATATGCCTTGAGGTATTTTCAGATTTTATATTACCCATGCAATGGGAATTCTTGGATGTGTATGCTCTCCATTGACATGTTTTATACAGGGAGCTTGATTGTCGTTTAAGGGTTGGATCTATTGTTGGCATGCATTTACTAATGTTGTTGATACATAGGAGGTATGGATGGTTGGATGTATTAGCATGTTTTGTGGATGCTATTTCTAATCATCTAGGGTTTTTACTTTTGATAGAAGCTTGGAGCCTTTGTTATCACTTGGATTTGATGCTTGTGTGTCATGCCCCCAAAATTTGAAATGCAAATAAATTAATAAATAAAATAAATGACAATATAAAAGATAAATATTAATAATTTAATATTATTATAATTATTATAATATAATAATATAAAATGTACATATATAACTAATATTAAAATAATAAGAAAAATTATAATAATTAATATAAAATATATATTATAAATAAAAAATGAATAAGCAACAATTATAATTAGCATATAAGTTAACAATGGAGTTTTACAAAGAAATGATTTAAAGTTATTTACAAGCCATCAACGATCATTGCTAATGAGTTGTATGAGAAGAAAATACCTTATAAAGTTAGTGATTCTTTGTGGAAGGAAACGATTAAATAAAGGAAGTTTAAAGGAAACAATTAGTATGAGAGGTAATTCATAAAAGTGGTGTCTCTTCTAAGGGATATCTCTTTTAAGAGATACATCTCTTCATGTAGAGATATAAGAATATAAAAGGACATAAGTTTTAGATGGAGAGGGGAGGAAAAAATACATCTACATTTAGTGAAATCTAGAAACTACATAAGAGGGAATACATATATTGGAATAAGTATCATTGACAAGAATATAATTAAGGAAGTAAAATTAAATATAATTATTGATAAATTATACATATATATTCATGCAAGAATTATTATTACGAAAAATCATATATATATTTGTATGAAATACATATATATATGTATTATATGAATATGCAATAGTGATGCTTGTAGCAATTATTGAGCCTTATAAGTTGTTATGTTTCTTTAATATGAATATGAATAATAGATTCTTATATGCTTGATTTACATTAACAATATCCTCTGAACATTAAGAGTAGATCGAACCTTAGGAGGATACATCATCAATCAAAGAGAAGTGACATAAAGAGAAGAGACATACATATTAGAAAGAGAAGACAATCAGATTCGTGTATCACAATAGGTTACTATTATCGGATATATGTACATACGAAGGATTATATTAGATATATCCTATATTCAAGTGTATTCTTTGCTAGCTACTATTTACATATGTGTGGATATGATTTATAAGATAATAAGGATAATTAATGTATTATTTCCTATGCTATAATTAGAAATGTATTTTGGCTATCTGCAATCCACTTGTGGGAAGGGCTTGGGGTGGAGTAGGTAAGCAAGGCTAGTAATTCGTCATCCTAGAGTGTTTGTAATGGATCCTAGGACTAGAGGGCACTTACCTAGAGAGCTAAGTAAACCACTTACAACCCCTACTCAATCCCATGAGTTGGAAAGTGTCTTTTGGGAGTCAAGGCTTGATGGGGAAAGTAGATACTAGTCACCAAGGGAGAGGGTTGTGGTATACACCCTCTTAGGCTAGTATATGGCTTTTGGCTAACCCATCATGTCCCTTCTCCCTCAATTCTAATATGTTTTCTTGTTGGTAATCTATGAATGTGATGCAATTATCTAACCCTAACAAGCATACATACATATTTGTGAGTGTTGTGTATGTGGTGAATGAAGGATTCAATCCAAGGTTACATCATTAAAGAGATTTATTTAATAAGGTGAAAATTATAACCCTAATTTGTTGCAACTTGTGATTTGGAGGAAAATTCTACAGAAAGTTAGGAAAGGGACATTATAGTGGTATCAGAGCATCTTTCCTACCATCTTGTGTATACTTGATTATGTGTATTCACGTGTATGCTTCACACTTCCTGTGTATACTTCATGTATAATGTGTATTCATGTAATGTCCCCATTTTAGCTTTACACTCTTCAGTGACTATTAGCCTATTTCTGGAAACCCATAGGCTAATTAGAAGTGCAAATTAGGGTTTCCTATTTTATAGGAGGTTTCAGATGAGCTTTTGAAGGCTTGCATGCAAGAGCTTGGAAGTGATTTTTGTGGAGATTTCTAGGTTTTTAGAGAGCTTCAAGATGTGGTAACATGCATGATATAAAAATGACATGCATTTTTATCTGGTACTTTGCATGCATGAAAGGTTTTTGGGTTTTTCTAGGTTTTCAGAGAACTCCAGTAAGGTATAACATGCATATGATTCTATCAACCTTTCCAAACACTTACTATTTTTAGTAAGTCATGATAACTGCTTAGTTGATGTTCAAATGAAGTTTGCAAACACTTAATATTTATAGAAATTTGCTATTTTTGGTAATTTCTATTGATGGCAGTGTCATCCTATCAACAACACAATCATTTTAGTCCATCATTCTATTTTTGGTAGTGAGGTAGTTCAATTTGGGTTGTTGGCTTCTTCTTTCCTCTTGGAGCTAAGTTTTAATAAATTAGTCATTTTTCAGTGATGTTTTTTGGAACCTGTGCCTAGGCAATCAACTTCAAGTTGTTTTAAAGGAGGGGCTTCTTAAGTGGACATCCAAGTTGAGGATATTAATTTTTTTTAAAGTGGTTTTAATTGCTACTTTATTTTGGATTCCCAAGATGAGGAATAAAGTGTTTAATTAATAATTCATTTCTTTCACAAAAGGTGGCATCACTTTTGGAAGATGAAATGGTTCAACTTCTTCTTGGAAGTTATAGATGTGTTTTGAATGCCAATGAAGATTCTATTTATTGATGCCTTTCTCCTTCATTCATATCTATAGAAAATTAAACATAATGTTATGTTGCCGAATTGATTTCAAAAGATGCTTTGAGGAACGCATACCTCCTAGCACCATTGCAATTCCAATCTTCGTGCTTGAGATTGTCGATGTGAAATCCTAGTTATGGGCCAAATTACGCTTGATCAATGAGGAATCAAAGCATAACGAATCCACCAATACTCAAATCTCAACAAGATCAATCAATCAAAATTGAAAGTATATTTTATCAAAAAACCTAACATGCTAAATTTATGAAAGCTTTAAAGAGAAAATCTACTCTAATCTATTGAAACTTTATCTTGTTGTGGAATTGGTGTCGCGTTGATGTGGAACGATGATCCTTTCCCAATCCCATGATAGTGAGCTTGTTTCAGTTGATTTTATGGAAGGGAATCGATGAAACCATGGTGTTTGGTGTATGAAAAACCTAAATTATGCACAAAATGAACATGATGCAAGCTAAGTTATCATTATTTTATGCTATAAATGATCTAATTATGCAATTGCTTAGCTAATCTAAGCTAAAAATGAGCTAAAAGATGAAAACTTTAATTTATTTACAATCTAGGATGGATGCATGAAATCTATTAATGAAAGCTCTAAGCTATTATGCAACTAAAACAAGTTGGAAATAAGCTAAATGTGTGCAAATTGAGAGTATGCATGTGAGAAAATTTAACAACATAAGTTTTCAATAAAAGATGGATCCATTTATCTCCAAATAGTGATCTATTTATAAGAGAGAAAATGAGGAATGGATGGTTGAGATAAAAAAGCTTAATCAACGGTTCAAGATGAAGAGGATCAGAGACATGGATTATGGATTCTCATCAATGGATAAGAATGCAAGATGAAGATTAATCAAAGGCATACAATTGCCTCAAACAAACACACTTTTGACTTGCTCACATAGGTCAAAGGTAACTTGTTTAGAAGGTTAAAGGGTTAACTTGCTTTTGAAGCTAAGTTGATTGAAGGAGAGGGAATATTCCTTAGAATATTCCCTTAGGGTGAGGAAAAAATTTAATTTACAAATTAAAAAAAAAAAATTGTGCAAAAAGGATAAAGAATATTCCATGGGAATATTCTCTTTGATTGGAGGAATAATTAGTTTAATTGCTAATTAAACAAGGTGTTAGCGTGAATATTTTCTCTCTTAAGTTTACTTAGGTTAATTATAAATTTATGGGTATTTTGGTAGTTTTTCCCATACTAGGAAGTTTCTTACCTGTCCTCATATTTCATGCCTTTTTAAGGCACTTGTACATTATGTATTTTCATCGGGTAATTCAATACATTTTTAATTCTTCTTGATGAAATAGTTTCGCGGGTGTAATTTCTCTCAGCCGTGAAGGTTATTTGGTGTGCAGTGGAGGCTTGGGTGCTCCAACATGGTATCAGAGCTTTTCCATCCTACCACCCCTTTCATTTGAGAGTTTTCATCAAGTTTTTTGAGAGGCACTATCTCTTTGCGGTGAAGTGGTTGCAAATCTCAAATTTGTGGGAGACATTTTTCTGAGGCAATTCTCATTTATCTATTACCTTTTTCTTCATTGTGAGGTAGTGATTTACAGTTGAGACTTGTGTTCTATTTGAAGATCAATTCAAAGGAATTTTTTTATCAAAGGGAGGAATTGTTGTTTGTTGTGTGGGGCTATCATGTCTGGCGTGATTCATCTTTGTGAAGTTTTTTGCTGGTTGGTCTCAATTTGTAGAGAAAATTTGATTCATCCCTATTAGTTGTTGTGAGGGAGGCTGATTGGAGAAGAGGGAGGAATGTGAAGGAGTCTAGCATGACCCTGACTAAAAGCACACAATCTGCAAGAAAGAGACGTGTTTTTTTTTCTATGAATTGTGCACATTTCTTTTCTCCAAACTTGCGCTTGGGAGCCCTGCTAGATTTATGCAATTTGAAGCCCGATTTTGAGTCTCTGGCAAGCCACGAATTGCATTTGTGTTGGCTGTTGGAGTGATTTCTATTGAAGAATATTGGCAGAAGCATTGGAATTTTTTGTATATTGCTGAGTGAAAATCCTATTTAGGGTTTGTTGGTGGTGTAATTATTTTTACTTTTTTCACCTGGGTGCTCCAACACAAGGTTTAATTTATGCAATTAGGGGATTCGAGGAATGAAGAGATATTTATTAAATTAGATGATTTAATAAATAGGGGAGGGGTGAAATGATATTTCATTAAATGATTTATGGTTATTTAATTAAATAAGATGACTTAGGAGATTAAATTAAATATTTTGATGTATTTAATTTAATAAGATGAAGTGTTAGTGCAAAAAGAGATGAATTAACCCAATTTAATTAATCAGGCCAAATAGACGAAAGTGATGTAATTAATTAATTAGCTAGGCTAATTGAATTAATTAAGCGAAAAGAGGATAGATAAAGAGGAAATGATGTTAATAAACCTATTTCGAGTGTATGACATTGATTAGGACACTTTTTTAGTGTATACATTTTTCCCCTCTTTGACGTGAGGTACTTGTTGTTTCGGTTCAAAGAACAATGCTTTTTAGATTAAAAATGTTGCCCGAATCAAAAAATATTTTTAAATTTTTTTTTACATGCCCCAGTGGAAGGATAAAACTGACTCCCTACCCCCTTGAGAAATTGAGTGAAATTTTTGAATTTTGGGTTGATTTCTCGAGAAAGGTTCAAAAGTTTCCCTAAGGATCTAGGATGCAAGAATAATGCCAAAACACAAAAAATGATGCAAAATTAGGTCTAGATTGGAAAAACTAGTGAAAATGATAATAAACCCCATTAAAAAGGTTAAATTAGGGCAAAAAACCCTAATTTTATAGCTTAAATAGGTTAAGAGGGGTCATTTTCAATTCATTTGTGCATTCACACTTAAGAAAGTTTTGTGATTTGAGCTCTGACCCTTCGAAAAAATGGCGTACCATGAGCTTCCTTGACACATCTTTGATTGAGTTCATGAGTTCTAGCAGCTTCTAGGCGTAAGACCACTGGTATGTGATTCAAAACTTGATTTGAAATTTGAAATTTTGATGCATTTATTAGGCATTAGAATTTAGAATTTGGGGGCATCGCTATATAGAAATTCCCAAATGATATATAGTGACACTTTATTTTATTTTATTTTAGGGTTTCAAATTTTAAATGGAAACACAGTTGTATTTAGTGACGTACTTCCCAATTTGAAAGTTAGGGTTAGGTCATGCCAAATTCTAAATCACGACACCATCTTGTATGGTGATGCATTTGTCAATTTGAATTTTAAAATGCATCAGGCATTGATGTTTGAGTTTTGAATATAACGATGCACTTGTAAATAATGACACATTTGTGATTTCCAAGCCAGAAATTTAAAATAAATTCAAATTTTGATGATTTCCATATGTCGTGCACTTCGTGAGTGCAGGAGGTCTTCCCACCATTGATGTCGAGAAAGAAAAATCCCACAGTGCTGGATAGATTAGGTGATCTATCCGAGTTGTGCCAAGAGCACATGGGAGAGATCGGATTGTGGTACATTATTGTATGCAGGTAATCAAGACACATTTGGCTATGATGATGCGTGTTGTCGCGAGAGATGGAATAGTGAGACCTCGTCCATCCACCTTTTTGATAGGAGAGGTAGTGATGACTTTGGAGGATGTGTGTGGCGGATATCGTGCAGCGTGCCTTTCCTTTTAGCATTTAAACCTTGATTTTATAACCTAGCGATTTTATATTATATATATATATAAATATATATATATATATACATATATTTATATATTTATATATTGATATGTATATGTTTATATAAATTATTAGTAATTTTTATATTAAGTTTCAAATAATTGAATTTAATATATATGTATATTATTTTTATTTGTGTATATATATGTATAAAATGTTTTAATAAGTTAATATATACACATGTATATATATAAAGATATATAAATATATTTATTTATATTTTTCGTTTAAAAAATGGGTTTTATTAAAATGTTTTTTAAATGATATTTTATTTGGATATAGGAGTTGTAGAAAGATTACAATGTTATATAATAAAGTATTTTTTTAATAATATGTTTTAAAATAATAATTTTATGTTAAAGTGTATATATATATATATTTATTTATATATATATATATAAAGTCTTATGTTGTGTTTATGAATTTTAAATGATAGTTTTGTGAGAATTGCAATGTTATAGTGTAGTTGTGTGAATTGTAAATAAATTAGATGTTTTGAAATTGAATTGAATCGAATCTTCTCGAGTAGTTGATTTATTTAATTGGGGAAATTTGTTATTTATTTAAAGGAGTTTTAGGGTATTGATTATGTATTGTTTCCTCGAGATTATGCATTTTATTTAATTTATTTTTCTTAAAGTTGGGTTTAGGTCATGTAGAAAACCCTAGAGTTAACTTATTCAGTTATAGGATTCTAAGTTGTGTTTAGGACTTCGAGGAGGTAGAGGATGTACATTATTTGTTGATCTTGTATTTTGATGTTGTCCATATGTTTTGGCTTCGGATGTGGTATTGATGTATACTTGGATCGTATCGTTTATGAATGTCATACATGTGATTTTGGGCGAGAGGGTTGTGCCTCGCGAGTGAGCCATTGTTGGTTCGTTTTTCCTTGTTGATATAATCCTTTGAGTTGGATATTCTTGTGCTAGAGTGTCTAGAGAGAGTGGCTCTAGTGGGGGCCGGCGCACAAAGGGGCTGTCAGGGTAACCCACGTAGAGTTAGTTTAATCAGTGATAACTTAAG
This sequence comes from Sequoia sempervirens, assembly GCA_007258455.2. Lineage (NCBI taxonomy): Eukaryota > Viridiplantae > Streptophyta > Pinopsida > Cupressales > Cupressaceae > Sequoia > Sequoia sempervirens. The sequence continues at coordinate 51,506 of VDFB02271030.1, forward strand.
TAATAAACCACGGGTGGGGATTAAACACTAATAAGATAATTGTGAAGCCTCGTCCACCTGTTAGTGCTATCATAGACTAAAGGGGACTGAGAAGGCCGTGGTTGGCAAGGTCATTACCTTGTTCTCACGAAAGGTCAATGACTCCGCATGAGTAACCCTATGGAGCGGCACCTTGAGATAGGTTGTCAGGAGAACCATAGATGGAGGCGGCACCTTAACTTGGTTGTCTGGAGAATCCATGTAGAGATGGAGGCGGCACCTTGTGATAGGTTGTCTGGAGAATCCATGTGAAACCATGCGATGACACTCTCATCTAACATTCTATTTGTGTTGATTTACTGAAGTCCTCTGGAAGTGATTTATTGGTTTGTCTTTGGTTATTGTTGGAAGTAGTATTTGATATTATGTCTTGAGTTTCGATATTGTGTCTTGAGTTTCATTGATGTTGTGATTATGACTGGTTGTTATGTTCATCAGTGGTTTGTTGCTGTGCCTTTTGGATTTGTCGTTGTTGAGTTTTTAAGTGGTCTTTGATGTTAAGTTGTCTGTCTGGAGTTAGTTTTGTGTTATTGTTAGATGTGCTTGGTCGGGGACCCTTCCTTGCCTACTCTCAGCACGGGGGTGGTTGGGTGGAACGTGCTTCGCACCCCGTTGGGTTCCCTTTCTGTTACAGATGTGTCTTTTATTGCAGGGCTCTTCTGCGGATGTTGATGATCCAGTAATTCTTTGTACCAGATGTATGTTATACTTTGGATGTAATGTAATCATTGATGTATTGTCTCCCACGTGTGTTGGGATGACCATGTTGTAAATTGTATATGTAGTTATTGGGATGTATGTTCAGACAGTTGTATTTTACTATCATTTGGATGTGATGTATATTCAGGCCTTGTAATTATTCAAGAACTATCACTTGTAATAGTTGGTTATGTTATGTTGTATCTATCGAAATATGTAACACTTTATATCTGTATAATTACATGTTTTGTCATATGTGCATATGGTATTAATATGGTTATTGTTAATGGATATTTTAAATGATGAGTTGGGAATGAATAGATTTATGTAACTGTTTAATTATTGGTTAGTATATTAATCATTGTTATGGGTTAGAATAATAATGTCGCCAAATTGTACCCGGTTGGACTACTCGTGTAGCAATACATTTGTTATGTTGGAATGCTTAAGTAAAGTTAGTATGTTCTTTTTAAAAAATTGTTCTGTTGTTTTAGTTCCTTTGGGGTTAAATTCTGACTTCCACCATTAATGTCGAGAGAGTATAGGCTGACAGTACTTGAGAGATTGGGTAATTTTTTTGAGTTGCGCCAAGAGCACTTGGGAGAGATCAAATTGTGGTACATTGTGTATGCACCAGTAATCAGGACACATTTGGCTATGATGATCGTGTTGTGCGAGAGATAGAATAGCGAGACCTCGTCCATCCACCTTCTGATAGGAGAGGTGATAGTGACTTTGGAGGATGTGTGGCGGATATTGTGATTGCCTATCCACAATAATCACGTGATCTATGATCCTGATGCCAGATTGGATGCCTGCTTTGAGGTGATGGAGATGGACCAAATTGCCTTGGTCACATCACAAATTGACTTAGAGACATGCAAAGGTCATGTGCTAACATTCAGATTGATTGTTGTGGCCATAATTTTGGGTTTGGTGGCTCTAGACAGACGCGATCAATTTTTTAGTCCAGGTTGGGACTTGGCTTAGTAGAGGATGTTGTATCGAAGGACTTTTTTTTTCTAGGGGCCCATGATGTTGGCCTCCATGTACCATGATTTACATGATTTTGTGTATTATGATGGGAGAGATATTGGTGGATGGGTGACATTCCTTCATATTTGGGAATGGGAGCACATTGCAGTGCTTTGACCAATTATGTAGATGAAAGATGTGGAGCCAGATGATCCTGTCATATGGAGATACCAAGGTGCCATTAATCTTCGACACATAGGATAGATTGGAATCCCGTACTAGTGACAAGTGATGGATAATATGATCATGTTCCAGTGGCGGCCATGGCTTCAGATGTCAGCCTAGTTTGATGATGTTCAATAGCTTTACTTTGCCCAGAAGATCTATTACATGTAGGGTCGGTAGCATACTATGATTGAGAGGTACCTTCCTGACAGAGTGGCCAGATAGTTTAGCAATGTCCAAGATAGGCCCGACGATGCTTATAAGGTTGTTTTTGCTAGAGCGTCCAGTCAGGTTCCTACATGGGGACCTATGATTCTTGTAGTAGAGGCTATTGAGATATTTCGTTAGTTGGTTTCCCAACCTTGGGCATACAATCAGGGTTATCCCATTACTCAGACTACTCTGGCTTATGATGCATGGTTCATCCCACCATGATGACTTATAGATCCTACAAGTGCTCCTCCTAGAGGGAGGCCATGAGGCAGATGGGTTAGGGGCAAAGGATAGGGAGCCTAGGATGGACAGGTTCTAGGGGCTCCTCCAATAGGAAAACAACCTCCACAAAAGCCTCAAGTGGTATAGTAGCAGCTAGTGCCACTACTACCACCACCTCTGGATGCTAGAGATGCGCAAATACAATAATTGTAGTAGCAAGTTCAAGCGTTGACGGGTGAGTGGAACTAGGCCCACCACTAGATTTTGGTTGTGATTGCTGAGCGAGACTAGGCTCGATAGTAGGTGGTTGTTGTGACATTTGAGAGAGAAGTGACACTTCAAAGAGTTCAAGCTATCACTAAGGAGAGAGACCAGGAGGTGGCTCGATGTTATCAGATTGAAAGCCTTATGACATCCACCCATGGTCAGATAGTTTCAGCCAGATTGTATAGAGAGGTTGTTATAGAGGTTGTGTATTATAGGTAGCATTACCACAAGGATGTTCTGGTGGCATTGAGACAATCTGTTTTTTCACAGCAGAGTGATAAACGCCCCCAAGCAGAGGATCAGCCTAAGCGATAGGCTAGAGAGGGTAGTAGCCACCAGGGCTAGCCTTCAGATGTATAGACACTTTTTTATTTTTCCCCATTCTTTACATTATACATTCATGGGCTCCTTTTTGATAGCCTCGTGGATATTGTATTTATGATCGATGTACATACATTGATCCAGATTTTGTACCATGATTTTTTTTTTGATATATATATATATATATATGATACAGATACAGATGATTTATGTTATGATTTGTTGACTTTATTTCATGTATGGATGATGTATGGATGCATTTTATTTTATGCCTATGTGATATACGATGATTATGCTATGGAAGCAATGCTATATTCTTTTTCATTATCTTTTCATGATATGATATGGATGAATGATTATGATATGCATATGTTATGGATGTAAATGATATGGATGCATTTGTTTTTGTATATTTTCTATGTATGTTTATGATGATGATGCATATGTATGTATGGATGCAAATTCTAATGGTATGCAACGATTTAAGATGCTTAGATAAAAAATCTATATTATTCCTTACAACTAAAATGATGATGCAAAATGCATGATGTGATATGCAAATGATTATGATATGGGTGATTATGCTAATGGATGCTATGATTATGAGATGCATGTATATTGATGGTTTGTGGATGCAGGATGGATGCATTGATGATGTTTTTGTGTATCATGATACCAGGTTACCACGAAGAGAAGATAGAAGAATAAAGAATGAATAATCGTTGATGATGATGATTGCTTCAAAAGATCCAACAAGTCCTTGATCCATCAAGACTTTATTAGAGATGGTGATGAGACAATGCAAAAGAATGAAGGATGAAATGTAGGATGGGTGATCACACTTTGAGATTGGGATTTTTCATCGTTCCTTATTATTTGATATAACACAGACACAATGCATCAAGGTATTGATAACTAGGATGACATTGTATCTAGTGTAATGGAATTTGACTCGATAAGAAGATAGGATAGTTCTTGTTCATACATTGACATATGGAAACGTCATTGGAATGTAAGTTAGAAGCTTAGAACATATTGGACTAAAGCATAGGCAATAGTCAATAACATACTCCAAACAACCTTCCTACACACAACTAAGCAACTATGCACCAAGATTATTTTACAAGAGTATCCACAAGTACAACAAAACAAAAGATAATGATTGATGCTCCATTCCTTTCTCTGTAAATCATTTTAAATATTCATCATCGAGAGGTTCTCAGAATGGGTCATTAAGATAAATCATAAGAAAAGATCAAAGATAAATAGTCAGTGTTATCTATAGCTCTTGCCTAGTTTAAGTTTAACTTAGGTGATATCTGATACCGATGTCCATCGCAGGAAGGATACATCCTAGGACATGTTGATCAGAGGGTTGTTTGATGTCAAGACGATGATGCTAAGATGGTCTATTGCTATAAATTTCACTGACGTATTTACCTATGATTTAGACTTTAGATTTAGACTTTTAATTTTGCACTTTATGACTTACTATGTTTGTTTTCTTTTTGTTTTTCCAAAGGGTGAAGGTGACGATCATTTTATTATGGGTGAAAGTGAGATGGGATGGATGGAATTTTGAATTTTTTCTGGAATATTTGAATGTTTTTGGTATTTTGAAATGTTTTAAGGCTGTTTTTGGTCTTTTCGAAAGTTTATATGGATGTTTAGGATTTTTAGATTTTTTGAGGCTGTTTAGAGTTTTTTGAATATTTGAGGTTTTTTAAGTCTTTTGACCGTTTTCTATTGTTTTTGGATTTTCAATTTTCAAATGTTTTTGGGATTTTCAAGATGTTTTGGATGCTTTGGAATTTTGAGAATTATTTGGATGTTTTCAGATTTTCTAAGTTTTCCAAATGTTTAGGGGTTTTCTGAATTTCTGAGTTTTGACCATGAACCTAACCTAAAGACCTATCCTAGGGGCCTCAGGGGCTGATCAAATATTAGCCTTTCCTATGTTATACATGCAAAGACCACATAGTTTGATTGACTCGACCGATTTACAAGACCAAGATATGAACAGGCGAAGACAACAACTAATTACAATGGACTGCTAAAGGATTTCCCTAGGGTGTCTCAGGGGCACATCAATGATGGCCTTGCCTACATTCAAGCTTAGAGACAACGTAGTTCGACAAGAGAGGACATTGTTTTTTGGATTTTTGGTGTTTGACCTTTTTAGGGATTTTGATGTTTTCTGAATGTTTTTGGATTTTTCCTTTACAATTTTCTGAATGTTTTTGGATTTTCGCTATATAGGATTTTGCAAATGTTTTTTGGATTTTCTAGATAAGATTTTATGAATGTTTTTGGTGTTTTCTGATAAGATGTCCCATGACCTCAAGATATACAAGAACCTGATTGTGACTCATAACAAAATTCCCCCAATGTGATATGTTAGCCTACTTTGATAAAGGCAGGACAAACTAACCTTGATAATATGCCAAGTAGTGCTAAAGAGTTTATGATACCTTATGGTGACAAGCCATGACAAGGACGCAGATGGGAGATGAATGGCGATGCAAAGAATGATAGGTCAAAAGATCCAAAGAATAGATGGAGATGCTTTATTTACACAAGGCACCTATTTTCCAGGTTTTCACCAAGGTACTTGCCCAAAGTGCCACCGAAATGGTTTTCACTAGAGGACGATTTTTTTAATTTTTTCAATCCTTTTTCTCATTTTTTGATTTTTTTTTGTATTTTATGATTTACACCCTTCATGTCTAGGCATAAAACTTTTTGAGATGCAATTTGTTGATTAGATCCTGCAAGGGTTCACCTTTGGGGGTTGACAGTTGGTATGCTCCTGATCCATAGTTTGTTGTGATGACAAAGGGACCCAACCAGTTAGGCTCAAACCTTCCTTTGTTGTCTTGATCTGGAAGGCTCTTCTAATTTTTCTTTAAGACGAGATCACCTACCTAGAACGATCGACATTTGATTCTCTTGTTATAACTTTGTTTTAGTCAATTTTGATACACTTGCAAGTGATTGAGGGAATCAAGACAACATTCATCCAAGAATTCTAGCTCATTTAGTTGAGACACTCTATACTCTTCTTCAGTTATCAAATTCTTTAGTGACACTTGCAATGATGGGAGCTCAACCTCAATAGGAAAGATGGCTTATGATCCATAGACTAGGGAGAAAGGAGTTGCACCTATAGGTGTGCGGATACTAGTTCAATAAGCCCAAAGAGCGAGATTTAGTTGTAGGTGCCAGTTACGACTAGCTTCATTTACTGTTTTCTTTAGGATTTTTAGGATAGTTTTGTTTGTTGCTTTTGCTTGACCATTGCCTTGGGGATAGTATGGTGTAGAGAATCAGTGTTAGATATTAAATCTTTGGCACAACTCTTTCACATCCTGATTCTTGAATGGTCTTCCATTGTCTGAGATGAGGGTTTGTGGTACACCATAACAAAAAATTAGGTAATTTGGGATAAACTTGGCTATTTGATTCCCTATTGTGTAGGTCATAGGAATGGCTTCAACCCACTTAGTAAAGTACTCAGTGGTGGTTATGATGAAATTATGGCCATTGGATGAGATTGGAGTGATTTTTCCTATAAGGTCAAGTCCCCAACTCGAAAAAGGCCATGGTGTAATCATTGGTTGCAATTCTTGATCTGGAGCATGAATCAGATCCCCATATTGACACTAGATATATTTTTGCACATATTGATGAGCTTCTTTTTCCATGGTTGGCCAATAGTACCCTGTCCTCAACAGTTTCTTAGCTAATGTCATATCGCTAGAATGGGACCCACATATGCCATTGTGTACTTTTGTTAATGCAATTAAGGCTTCCTCTTTGTTAAGACATTGTAGCAATATCCCTTTGATGCTTCGACGGTAAAGGGTATCACCTAGGATCACAAATTGGGATTCCTTTTTGACAAAGGTCTTTTTAAGGTTCTGGGTGATGTTTGATGGAAGAGTTCCTCTGTTAAGATAAGTAAAAATATCATGGTACCAAGGGGATCCAGGACCAACAATGACGCACACGGATTCAAATTCAGGGATTTTGAAAGTTGGTACAAGAAGTTGTTCTACCAAGAATTCACATTGAAGAATGTTGTTCAACATTTCTAATAGTGATTTGATTGTTTCCATGGCGTTTGCTACTCTATTGTTCATGTGAGGAATCTGCTCAAAAGTTGTCTATAAAAGATCTTTAAAATTCTCTACCATCTTCTTGTAAGGAGTAAGCTTGTCATCTTTGGTTTGATAATCGTCATTGACTTGGTTGATAACCAGTTGTGAGTCTTCATAGACTTTCATCTCTTGTATCTACCACTGAACTGTTATCTTGAGACCTATGATCAAGGCTTCGTACTCAACAATGTTATTGGGGGGTGATGAAAATAACATGTTAAGGCTTCCTTATCTTAGGTTCTTCTTTTGTTCCCACATTGACCAATAACATTGTTGAGTATGAAGCCTTGATCATTCCCATGTACCAATAACATGTTAAGGCTTCCTTATCTTAGGTTCTTCTTTTGTTCCCACATTGACTGTTGTATCCTTTTTTTTATTACTTCTAACTTCCTTGAATGCATTACACTAAGGGGGAGATTGAGTCCCTCATCCTTGGGTGCCTCAGGGAGGTTTTAACCATCGGATGCATCCTTTGTTTTTACTATTTTGGGATCAAAGAGTGCCATCGGCTAGTTTTCACTCAAGGATCTGCAAGTTAATTGCATTTCATTTATTTTTCAACTAAAGGATTCAATCGTCTCCCCATAGTATGCCCTCGTATCGAGCTCTATTTCAAATCCTACTTTGTGATCTACCCATGATAAGTTGTCTTAGATTCCCATGAATTCTAAGATCACTTCATCATTTTTGAATAAATCTAGAACCGGTGGTCCTTGTTGGTCCATGTCAATGAGTTGTGGATATACAAGGCATATTTCAGTTGGTTGGTTGTTTGAGATAAATGATGTTATGGATATCATGAAGAGGGTGTTGTTCTCAAATAGGTCAACTACATCAAGAGGAAAGTCATCTAAGGTAGTATCACACGATGTAGGTGATCAAGAGGAAGCCTCAACTCGTTTAGCAGTAATACCTTTTCCAATAATTGTGACCTTGCTAGTAGTATAACCTAAGCCCAAATTTTTTAGTCATGTCTTAGGAACGATGGGTTCTAGTAAACCATTGTCATTCTTTCCAAGCTTCTCATTCTTCTTATATGCCATGGTCTGCATTAGTTGTAGACCTTTGTTGTCATCTTCCATGGGAAGAACATGAATAGGTCATTCATCTTGATAGAGGAGTTTAGAGATATCTTGCTCATGGACATCTTCTTGGTTCAAATCTCCCCATTTGGTGAAGGTAGTAGCTTCCATCTTGATTATTTCTGGTTCTTTGGTGCTAGATGTTGGTTTCCCATGAGTTTGAGGAGAAATAGGTAACTCTCCTAGAAGACAAAGGTGTCTTTCAATATTTTGTAGCTTCCACAACTATCATCTTGGATTACCGCTTTGACATCAGGTATACTTTTCACAATTGGCACTTGTGATGCTGAGGTAGAGGCTAAAGATGATGGGTCAATAAATGAGCTTGTTGATGTAGGTCTTTCATCATTTTTGGGTATGTGTGGTATCTTCTAAAACTTGGCCTCAAGGCTCTTGCAGTAATAGAAAGGTTCAAGATCTCCATGGATAGTGATTTCTCTTCCCTCAAAAGGAAAATTCACACACTGATGATAGGTTGAGGCTACAACTTTCAAACCATGGATCCAAGGTCGACCAAGTAGAATGTTATAGGGAAGATCAAGATCAAGTACTTGACATGTAGTTTTTGCAATAAGAGGCCAAACTTGGATTGGTAATGCAATGATTCCTTGTGATACCCATTCTTGGTCATCACATGCTTTGATAGTAGTACTCTTTGTCTTCCCAATAGTATCTTCTGAATAGCCTAGATGCTTGATCAACTGTAGGGTACAAATGTTCAGACTAGCACCTCCATCTACCAAGACTCTTTTGACCTTGTTTTTATGAATGAAAACCTCAAGGTGTAAAGCATGGTTATGATATGGTTGTGATAGTAAATCTTTCTCAGAGAAGGTGAGAAGATGGTTGGTGATATGCCCTACCATAGCTTGAAACTGATTAGTATCAATTTTCTCAGGAATAGATGACTCAGACAAGGCTTTTTCCAGTATTTCCCTATGTGCAAGAAATAATTTTAGGAGTTCAAGGATTGATATTTGAGTGAGGGCTTGTTTAAGATGATCTACAAGATTGCAATTTCTAGGATTAGATGTAGGCATAGTAGGCTGTGTCCTAGATTGAGCTGGGATAGCTCCTTGAACGGTTATTTTTCCACATTGTGGGGTGACTCCACATTCTATACTAGCTCCCTTGATGGTGACAACAATGATAACGCTATCATAGGAGGAAAATACATTGGAATAGGTATGTTGAAAATTGGTGTAATCTTAGCTTTGATAGTATTGTTAGCTTTGTAATGATCAGGCATAGGGGTCTTGTATATCTTGAGATCCTAGTTTCTAGCTAGCACTTCAACAAATATGGTATCATTCTCTATGAGATCTTGGATAATATTCTTGAGTTTCATGCAATTTGATATTTTATGTCCTTTGATTTTATGAAAGTCATAGAGATTGTGTTTGTTGTACCAAGATGGATTTTCTTGGGGTTCTTGGTAGTGTTCAAAGTTAGGAAGTGTTATCAAATTTGACTCTACCAGTTTCTTCATGATTGTCTTGATGGGTTCTGATAACTATGTGTGCTTGCCTTTAGGGTAGTTGTTCATGTTACTAGTTTGCCTTAGTTGAATGTTGGTGTTATTTATATGATTGTTCTGAGGTGGTACTATTTGGTGCACAATTGGTTGGATGTTAGCAACTTGATTGTTATTGGGTATAGGATCACTTAGTATGACCTTAGCATCTACTACACCGTCGTTTGTTACGTTTTTGTTCTTAGCCCATACATGCGGTTTCTCATTTGAACTAGTTGAAGGATGATTGTCTTTGTAAGCTTGAGTGTTTCCTTGTGAGATTAGGGCTCTTTCAATGTTAAGGAATCTTGGAACAAGCTCATAATAGGATGTGATATATTGCATTTTCAAGTGGAATGATAGATTCGGATCAAGGTTGGCTATGATGATTCCCACTTGTTGTTCGTTAGGAAGAGGCCACTTGGTTTTTCTAGCTCTTTGTATCCATCATTGTAAGAAATTTGTGAAGGTTTCCCCTGAATTTTGTTTGAGAGTATACAACTCTTCTAGAATAACATCCATGTCAAGATTGAAGAAGTGATCGATGAATTTGTTAGTGATTTCTTGAAAAGTTTTGATACTAGGAGGAAAATGAGAGAACCAATCCATAGCAATACATGTTAAACTCCGAGGGAAGAGGTGCATTAGATATGAATCATTGTAAGACACTTCCATGCACATGACATTGAATTCTTTGATATGGTCTACATGACTTCCTCTCCCTCTGTATTTGTCAAATTTGGGGATTTCAAAACCAGAAGGGAATGGTACCATTGCTATGTTTCAATAAAATGGGTAAGGACACAAGTTCTATGTATAAAGTTTCTTTGTTTTTCCCATGCAAAGGTCTTGCATTTCTTGTGAGAGTAATTTCAACTGTGATGTGGGATTGTCTTGTGGATTGGGTGGAGGAACATATGATGGGATGAGAGATGAGTTATATGGAGTGTATGAAGGTGTGAGATTTCGTGAAAGTGATGAATATGTTCCCAACGCGTTTGGATTGATGATGTTCGTATGAGGAAAATAGGATCCTTTTTTTTGTTGTTAGGTGTACTATTGAGCTAGTAAGGCTCGTGGTTGAGCTTGTTGTTTTTTTTGCACCACTAGGGCTTGTGCTAATAAGGCTACTTGTTGTGCTTGTTGTTGTTATGTGGCTTGTTGTGCTGCTAAAGATTCTTGTTGAGCTTGTTGGGAAATGGTTGCTTGCTGTTGAGCTAAGGCTACTTGTTGAGCTTGATGTTGTTGTTGTGCTAAGGCTGCTTGTTGAGCTGATAAGGTTACTTGTTGTGCTTGTTGTTGTTGTTGTTGTGCTAATGCTACTTTCTAGGCTTGATGTTGTTATTGTGCTAGGGCTGCTTGTTGTGCTTTTTGTTGTTGTATGGCTTGTTGGTGAGGTTTTTGTGCTTCCTATAGAGCTAGGGCATGTGCTTGCAATGTGAGATTGGGTGGTTATTGAGATATCTACAAAGGATTAGGGACATTGATTTTTTGAGTGATTAGTGGATTGGTAGTAAATGGTGGAGGATTCCCTTGGTTCAAAATTCCTTGTAAGATAGTGGATTGAGAGGGAGGAATATATGTTTGAGGCTCTAATTGATTTGATACAGAAAAGTGAGCTATTGGAAAGGATGATGTCATTAAATTTTGTAATGGAAATGAAATAGAAGGACCTTGAGTCCATTGATTGAAAATATTCCCTTGTCCTATGTTTGGAGGATTTCCTTGTGTAAAAGATGTAAACAAAGGATTCATGATCAAGGTACTTGTGGGATTGATAAAACTTGTAACCAAGGGATTTCTTTGATATGGATTGATAGGAGATGATGTGGTAATGGTAGATGGA
>VDFB02271031.1:0-75717 GCA_007258455.2 Sequoia sempervirens
GTTACCTTGCAACATGATGCTGGTCAAAGACGCCATCCCTCCCATTTTCCAAAAGCACAAAAAAATGAGGTAAAAATATGACTATAGAAAAAAATGATTTCTCAAACCCTAGGTGATTAGCTGGCATAGATCCCAAGGCAATCAACTGTCTTAAATCCTATGATTTAAAAAAAAATCATCAAATAGACAAAGCCTCTGAAACCCACGATTTTATCCAAAAATTAAAAAGGCACACACTTTGTTGTCAACCTAGAAACCCTAGGTGGCAGAGGCATGAATTTTTTGAAAAATCCATCAAAACACAAACTTCGTCCAAAATCTATAGGCGGTAGGAATAGAATAATTTTTTTAAGGAAAAAATCTATCAAAAACCCTAGGAAAATAAGGGCACAATTTTTTAAAAAATTGTGAAAAAAGATGAGATGTAGAAGTTGTGATTTGAAGTAGACCCACAAATTTCTTCTACCAAACTCGTGATTTTCAAAAAAAATCATGTAAAAAACTGGTAGGTATTGGGAGAAATGAGGTCATGTAGGTAATACCTTGCATGCATAAAAGAATGCATGCCCACAAACTCGGTAAAATCACCCAAAAAAAGCCTTCAATTCGTGTCCAGAAATGTGCAAAAAAACACATGATTCTGCTAAAAAAAACCTTCGAATTACACTTAGAAAACCCTTCCAAAACCCACGTGAGGAACAATTATTTTCGTAATTTTTTCAAGTAAAAACCTTCCAAATTCACCCACGAATCTTAGGAATGGGTCACGATTTAAAACCCATGTGATTTTACAAAAAGAAATCTGTAATTTCTTCTAAAAAACCCCACAATTTTTAGGTAAAAGAAAAACCATGAACTTTTCCTTCAAAAAATCCACGATTTTTAGAGAGAAATAAACCCTCAAGTTTTTGCTGCAAACAAGACCTTCCAAATTGTCTGGAAAAATAGAGTCGAGACTTGTAGAAAAATACCTACGTTTTTTTATTCAAAAAATCAGTCAAAAAACTTTTAAATTATTTTTCAAAATTTTTGTAGGTATAAGCCATGAATTTTTATTGCAAAAAAATTTTCAAAAAAATGAGCCTATTCTCTAATACTATGAAATGGTAATTGATTGATATTATCGTTGTTCGTTGTTAACAAGGAGAGGAATACTCCTTAAATAATAGTTTACAAGATGATGTTTCTAAAAAGAAACAATCATGAACTAAAGCATTAAACAAAGAGTTACTAAACACTAACTGAAGCAAACTAAGTTAACTGAAAGTAAACTATCGACTAACTAACAACTAAGATGACCATTAAATATTGCAATAATACTTTAATATGGTTGTGTGAGCATCTAGACGAGTCAAAAGGCAAAACCTTGAGAGAGTACATGTTTTTATGTGATATTTATGATGATATAGATATTATCAATTTGGTGCTTCCTAATACAAGTTCGCAAGAATCTTTTAGAATTGGACTTTGATGGTGATAGGTACATAGATAATCTTTTTGTTTAACGACATGGGTTGACAGGTGTGGAGATTTGGAGTCTCGTGTTGGCGAGAGTTGAGCACAAGTACACCATTGGTGATGATTATAGTATCATGGTTATGTAGGTTCACTTATGCATTGGAACGACATGATCATGTATGTGGTTATTTGGTGGTGGGTCGGTTTGGTGTTAGAAGGTTGTTCTTATCTCCTAGATGCTAGTTTGGTTCCTTGACTATGGTTAGTCATTTGTGGAAATTTTTGGCAAATCAAATCTATGGTTGATTTCGTGTTTGAGTCTTGATGTCTATAGGATTATCTTCTTTGATATATCTCAGTTTGTAGGTTACTAATGTGATGATGAATTTCCATGTTTCAGTGTTTGTGATCTACAAGATAAAATTGTGTGGGCTAATCACCCATTTGGTTGTAGTGGGATGACTCAGATGTGGATTGTCTACATCCATGAGATTGATTCAATGTTTTTGTAGAATTTGTTAGTTGGCCTTGTATGTGGTAATTTGTACATTGGTATGTTGCTTTGGGATAAGAGGATGGATGATTAGAGTTCCAAGGTTATTAGCATTTGGAACTTGTAGCATGTGGTTTTATCATGATGTCATGATAGCTTGGTTACATTTCATTGGTTACACATTTCAGTGGGAGGTTTTGACAATTATGATTTGGTGGTGTAGGATTGTTTCCTAATGTTTCAATGGTAATTGTATCTTCTTGGCTTTGAGATCTTGGTCTACTTGTTCTCTAGAGCTATTGAGACTACAGTTGAGTGTGTGCGAACCATGGTGATCTTCATTTAGGAGATGGTTGTCATGATGCCATGTGTAGCTTGATATCACAATTCAATGGGAGTTGTTGGCAATGGTGTAGATTCATCATTGATGATGGATCTTCTCTAGTGTTTGTTGTTGTCTTAGAGGAGCTCTTAGATCCTATTGTTGCAAAAGAGTTCTTTCACTTTTGCAAGATCACTGTTAGGAGATGATTATCTTCATGTATTTGGAGATGTTGATCCTTGGTTTAGAGTATGTTTGGTATTATGTCACTTGATGTTCTCTCAATTATCTCGATTCTAGATTAGAGTTTTGGAGATGGTTAGATCATCATGTCATGTTTGGGTTCTTGATTTTGTGATTGTAAATTTGACATTGGTCTTGTTCATTCTCTTGGTATTTGAGTACATTGGTCATGTGCTTCAGAGCTTCATGATAGTGTAGTGTTGCATTTGGAGCTTAACATGGATCGATCAATTTCAAGTGCTCAAGGTTACTTGGAGACTTAGGTGAGGCTAGAGTTCTTGTGTGCTTATAAACATTTGCTTAAGATGGTACTCATTAGAGGTTTTCGCAAGAATACCCAAGAGCCTTCACATGGATATGGATGTGAGTTCATGATGGAACTATAAAGGAGATTATTATTGGAGTGAGTCATGATGACTTGGTTATCATTGAGGAGTATTACCATTCCTCACCCTTGGTCTACTTGGTGGTTTATCATCTGAGAGGCATTTTTTCATTCTTGCTTTCAAATGTGTTATGCTTTTTTCTTTATCTTTAATAGATATGGATCTTGAGCTATGAATAGTTGGTTATAGAGGATTCATTTTGAGGGATGTTTGGCATGGTTATCTCCTTGTGCATATGAGTTTATTTATGTTATCATCCATTGATGAGGATCCTAGGAGATGGTTATTAGGTTGATTTCCTAATTTGGGAATGGATATTTTGAATTTGGTTTCCTTGGTTAGAGAGGCTTACATCCATATTGAGATTACAATATGCATATATTGCATTTGATCTATGAGATTAAGTGGTTGGGTGTTGTTGAAGCTTTTCATTTGGGGTTGTAAGGAGATCATACTTGACATAGCTTAGCACTTTGAGGTGTTGGTAGGACATGTTATGGTTTATAGGTTTTCTCTCTTCATTCTATGGTTACTTTTAGAGGTTCATGCTCATATGTTTTAGGAGGATTGTGGTGACATGTTGTCAGAGAGTTTGTATTTGTTTGTGTTGCATGTGTGGATCATTGTGATTGTTCTTGGTACTATATCATTTTAATCATTTATCACACCTTGGCTTGAGTGTTGATTGGTAGACTTGATATGCCTTGAGGTATTTTCAGATTTTATATTACCCATGCAATGGGAATTCTTGGATGTGTATGCTCTCCATTGACATGTTTTATACAGGGAGCTTGATTGTCGTTTAAGGGTTGGATCTATTGTTGGCATGCATTTACTAATGTTGTTGATACATAGGAGGTATGGATGGTTGGATGTATTAGCATGTTTTGTGGATGCTATTTCTAATCATCTAGGGTTTTTACTTTTGATAGAAGCTTGGAGCCTTTGTTATCACTTGGATTTGATGCTTGTGTGTCATGCCCCCAAAATTTGAAATGCAAATAAATTAATAAATAAAATAAATGACAATATAAAAGATAAATATTAATAATTTAATATTATTATAATTATTATAATATAATAATATAAAATGTACATATATAACTAATATTAAAATAATAAGAAAAATTATAATAATTAATATAAAATATATATTATAAATAAAAAATGAATAAGCAACAATTATAATTAGCATATAAGTTAACAATGGAGTTTTACAAAGAAATGATTTAAAGTTATTTACAAGCCATCAACGATCATTGCTAATGAGTTGTATGAGAAGAAAATACCTTATAAAGTTAGTGATTCTTTGTGGAAGGAAACGATTAAATAAAGGAAGTTTAAAGGAAACAATTAGTATGAGAGGTAATTCATAAAAGTGGTGTCTCTTCTAAGGGATATCTCTTTTAAGAGATACATCTCTTCATGTAGAGATATAAGAATATAAAAGGACATAAGTTTTAGATGGAGAGGGGAGGAAAAAATACATCTACATTTAGTGAAATCTAGAAACTACATAAGAGGGAATATATATTGGAATAAGTATCATTGACAAGAATATAATTAAGGAAGTAAAATTAAATATAATTATTGATAAATTATACATATATATTCATGCAAGAATTATTATTACGAAAAATCATATATATATTTGTATGAAATACATATATATATGTATTATATGAATATGCAATAGTGATGCTTGTAGCAATTATTGAGCCTTATAAGTTGTTATGTTTCTTTAATATGAATATGAATAATAGATTCTTATATGCTTGATTTACATTAACAATATCCTCTGAACATTAAGAGTAGATCGAACCTTAGGAGGATACATCATCAATCAAAGAGAAGTGACATAAAGAGAAGAGACATACATATTAGAAAGAGAAGACAATCAGATTCGTGTATCACAATAGGTTACTATTATCGGATATATGTACATACGAAGGATTATATTAGATATATCCTATATTCAAGTGTATTCTTTGCTAGCTACTATTTACATATGTGTGGATATGATTTATAAGATAATAAGGATAATTAATGTATTATTTCCTATGCTATAATTAGAAATGTATTTTGGCTATCTGCAATCCACTTGTGGGAAGGGCTTGGGGTGGAGTAGGTAAGCAAGGCTAGTAATTCGTCATCCTAGAGTGTTTGTAATGGATCCTAGGACTAGAGGGCACTTACCTAGAGAGCTAAGTAAACCACTTACAACCCCTACTCAATCCCATGAGTTGGAAAGTGTCTTTTGGGAGTCAAGGCTTGATGGGGAAAGTAGATACTAGTCACCAAGGGAGAGGGTTGTGGTATACACCCTCTTAGGCTAGTATATGGCTTTTGGCTAACCCATCATGTCCCTTCTCCCTCAATTCTAATATGTTTTCTTGTTGGTAATCTATGAATGTGATGCAATTATCTAACCCTAACAAGCATACATACATATTTGTGAGTGTTGTGTATGTGGTGAATGAAGGATTCAATCCAAGGTTACATCATTAAAGAGATTTATTTAATAAGGTGAAAATTATAACCCTAATTTGTTGCAACTTGTGATTTGGAGGAAAATTCTACAGAAAGTTAGGAAAGGGACATTATAGTGGTATCAGAGCATCTTTCCTACCATCTTGTGTATACTTGATTATGTGTATTCACGTGTATGCTTCACACTTCCTGTGTATACTTCATGTATAATGTGTATTCATGTAATGTCCCCATTTTAGCTTTACACTCTTCAGTGACTATTAGCCTATTTCTGGAAACCCATAGGCTAATTAGAAGTGCAAATTAGGGTTTCCTATTTTATAGGAGGTTTCAGATGAGCTTTTGAAGGCTTGCATGCAAGAGCTTGGAAGTGATTTTTGTGGAGATTTCTAGGTTTTTAGAGAGCTTCAAGATGTGGTAACATGCATGATATAAAAATGACATGCATTTTTATCTGGTACTTTGCATGCATGAAAGGTTTTTGGGTTTTTCTAGGTTTTCAGAGAACTCCAGTAAGGTATAACATGCATATGATTCTATCAACCTTTCCAAACACTTACTATTTTTAGTAAGTCATGATAACTGCTTAGTTGATGTTCAAATGAAGTTTGCAAACACTTAATATTTATAGAAATTTGCTATTTTTGGTAATTTCTATTGATGGCAGTGTCATCCTATCAACAACACAATCATTTTAGTCCATCATTCTATTTTTGGTAGTGAGGTAGTTCAATTTGGGTTGTTGGCTTCTTCTTTCCTCTTGGAGCTAAGTTTTAATAAATTAGTCATTTTTCAGTGATGTTTTTTGGAACCTGTGCCTAGGCAATCAACTTCAAGTTGTTTTAAAGGAGGGGCTTCTTAAGTGGACATCCAAGTTGAGGATATTAATTTTTTTTAAAGTGGTTTTAATTGCTACTTTATTTTGGATTCCCAAGATGAGGAATAAAGTGTTTAATTAATAATTCATTTCTTTCACAAAAGGTGGCATCACTTTTGGAAGATGAAATGGTTCAACTTCTTCTTGGAAGTTATAGATGTGTTTTGAATGCCAATGAAGATTCTATTTATTGATGCCTTTCTCCTTCATTCATATCTATAGAAAATTAAACATAATGTTATGTTGCCGAATTGATTTCAAAAGATGCTTTGAGGAACGCATACCTCCTAGCACCATTGCAATTCCAATCTTCGTGCTTGAGATTGTCGATGTGAAATCCTAGTTATGGGCCAAATTACGCTTGATCAATGAGGAATCAAAGCATAACGAATCCACCAATACTCAAATCTCAACAAGATCAATCAATCAAAATTGAAAGTATATTTTATCAAAAAACCTAACATGCTAAATTTATGAAAGCTTTAAAGAGAAAATCTACTCTAATCTATTGAAACTTTATCTTGTTGTGGAATTGGTGTCGCGTTGATGTGGAACGATGATCCTTTCCCAATCCCATGATAGTGAGCTTGTTTCAGTTGATTTTATGGAAGGGAATCGATGAAACCATGGTGTTTGGTGTATGAAAAACCTAAATTATGCACAAAATGAACATGATGCAAGCTAAGTTATCATTATTTTATGCTATAAATGATCTAATTATGCAATTGCTTAGCTAATCTAAGCTAAAAATGAGCTAAAAGATGAAAACTTTAATTTATTTACAATCTAGGATGGATGCATGAAATCTATTAATGAAAGCTCTAAGCTATTATGCAACTAAAACAAGTTGGAAATAAGCTAAATGTGTGCAAATTGAGAGTATGCATGTGAGAAAATTTAACAACATAAGTTTTCAATAAAAGATGGATCCATTTATCTCCAAATAGTGATCTATTTATAAGAGAGAAAATGAGGAATGGATGGTTGAGATAAAAAAGCTTAATCAACGGTTCAAGATGAAGAGGATCAGAGACATGGATTATGGATTCTCATCAATGGATAAGAATGCAAGATGAAGATTAATCAAAGGCATACAATTGCCTCAAACAAACACACTTTTGACTTGCTCACATAGGTCAAAGGTAACTTGTTTAGAAGGTTAAAGGGTTAACTTGCTTTTGAAGCTAAGTTGATTGAAGGAGAGGGAATATTCCTTAGAATATTCCCTTAGGGTGAGGAAAAAATTTAATTTACAAATTAAAAAAAAAAAATTGTGCAAAAAGGATAAAGAATATTCCATGGGAATATTCTCTTTGATTGGAGGAATAATTAGTTTAATTGCTAATTAAACAAGGTGTTAGCGTGAATATTTTCTCTCTTAAGTTTACTTAGGTTAATTATAAATTTATGGGTATTTTGGTAGTTTTTCCCATACTAGGAAGTTTCTTACCTGTCCTCATATTTCATGCCTTTTTAAGGCACTTGTACATTATGTATTTTCATCGGGTAATTCAATACATTTTTAATTCTTCTTGATGAAATAGTTTCGCGGGTGTAATTTCTCTCAGCCGTGAAGGTTATTTGGTGTGCAGTGGAGGCTTGGGTGCTCCAACATGGTATCAGAGCTTTTCCATCCTACCACCCCTTTCATTTGAGAGTTTTCATCAAGTTTTTTGAGAGGCACTATCTCTTTGCGGTGAAGTGGTTGCAAATCTCAAATTTGTGGGAGACATTTTTCTGAGGCAATTCTCATTTATCTATTACCTTTTTCTTCATTGTGAGGTAGTGATTTACAGTTGAGACTTGTGTTCTATTTGAAGATCAATTCAAAGGAATTTTTTTATCAAAGGGAGGAATTGTTGTTTGTTGTGTGGGGCTATCATGTCTGGCGTGATTCATCTTTGTGAAGTTTTTTGCTGGTTGGTCTCAATTTGTAGAGAAAATTTGATTCATCCCTATTAGTTGTTGTGAGGGAGGCTGATTGGAGAAGAGGGAGGAATGTGAAGGAGTCTAGCATGACCCTGACTAAAAGCACACAATCTGCAAGAAAGAGACGTGTTTTTTTTTCTATGAATTGTGCACATTTCTTTTCTCCAAACTTGCGCTTGGGAGCCCTGCTAGATTTATGCAATTTGAAGCCCGATTTTGAGTCTCTGGCAAGCCACGAATTGCATTTGTGTTGGCTGTTGGAGTGATTTCTATTGAAGAATATTGGCAGAAGCATTGGAATTTTTTGTATATTGCTGAGTGAAAATCCTATTTAGGGTTTGTTGGTGGTGTAATTATTTTTACTTTTTTCACCTGGGTGCTCCAACACAAGGTTTAATTTATGCAATTAGGGGATTCGAGGAATGAAGAGATATTTATTAAATTAGATGATTTAATAAATAGGGGAGGGGTGAAATGATATTTCATTAAATGATTTATGGTTATTTAATTAAATAAGATGACTTAGGAGATTAAATTAAATATTTTGATGTATTTAATTTAATAAGATGAAGTGTTAGTGCAAAAAGAGATGAATTAACCCAATTTAATTAATCAGGCCAAATAGACGAAAGTGATGTAATTAATTAATTAGCTAGGCTAATTGAATTAATTAAGCGAAAAGAGGATAGATAAAGAGGAAATGATGTTAATAAACCTATTTCGAGTGTATGACATTGATTAGGACACTTTTTTAGTGTATACATTTTTCCCCTCTTTGACGTGAGGTACTTGTTGTTTCGGTTCAAAGAACAATGCTTTTTAGATTAAAAATGTTGCCCGAATCAAAAAATATTTTTAAATTTTTTTTTACATGCCCCAGTGGAAGGATAAAACTGACTCCCTACCCCCTTGAGAAATTGAGTGAAATTTTTGAATTTTGGGTTGATTTCTCGAGAAAGGTTCAAAAGTTTCCCTAAGGATCTAGGATGCAAGAATAATGCCAAAACACAAAAAATGATGCAAAATTAGGTCTAGATTGGAAAAACTAGTGAAAATGATAATAAACCCCATTAAAAAGGTTAAATTAGGGCAAAAAACCCTAATTTTATAGCTTAAATAGGTTAAGAGGGGTCATTTTCAATTCATTTGTGCATTCACACTTAAGAAAGTTTTGTGATTTGAGCTCTGACCCTTCGAAAAAATGGCGTACCATGAGCTTCCTTGACACATCTTTGATTGAGTTCATGAGTTCTAGCAGCTTCTAGGCGTAAGACCACTGGTATGTGATTCAAAACTTGATTTGAAATTTGAAATTTTGATGCATTTATTAGGCATTAGAATTTAGAATTTGGGGGCATCGCTATATAGAAATTCCCAAATGATATATAGTGACACTTTATTTTATTTTATTTTAGGGTTTCAAATTTTAAATGGAAACACAGTTGTATTTAGTGACGTACTTCCCAATTTGAAAGTTAGGGTTAGGTCATGCCAAATTCTAAATCATGACACCATCTTGTATGGTGATGCATTTGTCAATTTGAATTTTAAAATGCATCGGCATTATGTTTGAGTTTTGAATATAGCGATGCATTTGTAAATAAAACACATTTGTGATTTTCAAGCTAGAAATTCCAAATAACTTCAAATTTTGATGATTTCCTAACGTCATGCCCTTCATGAGTGTAAGAGGTCTTCCCACCATTGATGTCGAGGGAGCACAGGCCCAGTACTGAGAGATTGGGTGATCTTTTAGAGTTGCGCAAGAGCACTTGGGAGAGATCAAATTGTGGTACATTGTGTATGCACCTTGAATCAAGACACATTTGGCCATGATGATGGAAGTGCAGAGATGGAATAGTGAGACCTTCCATCCACCTTTGATAGGAGAGGTGACAGTGACTTGGAGGATGTGTGTATGGATATCGCGGCATATCTTCCTTTGGCATTTAAACCTTCGATTTTATATTTTATAACCATGATTTTATATTATATATATATATAAATATATATATATATATACATATATTTATATTTATATATTGATATGTATATGTTTATATAAATTATTAGTAATTTTTATATTAAGTTTCAAATAATTGAATTTAATATATATGTATATTATTTTTATTTGTGTATATATGCATAAATGTTTAATAGGTGTATATACACATGTATATATATAAAGATGTATATATATAAATATATTTATTTATATTTTTTCGCTTTTAAAAAATGGGTTTTATTAAATGTTTTTTTTAAATGAATATTTTATTTGGATATAGGAGATTGTAGAAAGATTACAATGTTATATAATAAGTATTTTTTAATAATATGTTTTAAAAATAATAATTTTATGTTAAAGGTGTATATATATATATATTTATTTATATAAGGGAGACGCCATTGTTTTGGTGATGGTGAATTTAATATGATAAGATTGTGAGAAATTGCAATGTTATAGTGTAGTTGTGCGAATTGTAATTAAATTAGATGTTTTGAAATTGAATTGAATCGAATCTTCTCGAGTAGTTGATTTATTTATTGGGGAAATTTGTTGTTTATTTAAAGAAGTTTTAGGGTATTGATTATGTATTGTTTCCTCGAGATTATGTATTTTATCTATTTTGATTTTCGTAAGTTGGGTTTAGGTCATGTAGAAAACCCTAAAGTTAACTTATTGAGTTATAGGAGGCTAAGTTGTGTTTAGGACTTCCAGAGGTGGGGATATTGTTATTTGTGTTCGATCTTGTATTTTGATGTTGTCCATATGTTTTGGCTTCGGATGTGGTATTGATGTATACTTGGATCGTATCGTGTATGAATGTCATACATGTGATTTTGGGCGAGAGGGTTGTGCCTCGCGATTGAGCCATTGTTGGTTCGGTTTTCCTTGTTGATATAATCCTGTGAGTTGGATATTCTTGTGCTAGAGTGTCTAGAGAGAGTGGCTCTAGTGGGGGCCGGCGCACAAAGGGGCTGTCAGGGTAACCCACGTAGAGTTAGTTTAATCAGTGATAACTTAAGTAATAAACCACGGGTGGGGATTAAACACTAATAAGATAATTGTGAAGCCTCGTCCGCCTGTTAGTGCTATCACAGACTAAAGGGGACTGAGAAGGCCGTGGTTGGCAAGGTCATTGCCTTGTCTTCACGAAAGGTTAATGACTCCGCATGAGTAACCCTATGGAGCGGCGCCTTGAGATAGGTTGTCAGGAGAACCATAGATGGAAGCGGCACCTTAACTTGGTTGTCTGGAGAATCCATGTAGAGATGGAGGCGGCACCTGGTGATAGGTTGTCTGGAGAATCCATGTGAAACCATGCGATGACACTCTCGTCTAACATTCTGTTTGCGTTGATTTACTGAAGTCCTCTGGAAGTGATTTATTGGTTTGTCTTGGTTATTGTTGGAAGTAGTATTTGATATTATGTCTTGAGTTTCGATATTGTGTCTTGAGTTTCATTGATGCTGTGATTATGACTGGTTGTTATGTTCATCAGTGGGTTGTTGTTGTGCCTGTTGGATTTGTCGTTGTTGAGTATTTAGTGGTCTTTGATGTTAAGTTGTCTGTCTGGAGTTAGTTTTGTGTTATTGATAGACGTGCTTGGTCGGGGACCCTTCCTTGTCTACTCTCAGCACGGGGGTGGTTGGGTGGAACGTGCTTCGCACCCCGTTGGGTTTCCCTTTCTGTTTCAGTTATATCTTTTATTGCAGGCTTTTGGAGGATGTTGATGATCCAGTGATCCTTGTACCAGATGTGTGTTATACTTCGGATGTAATGTAATCATTGATGTATTGTCTCCCACGTGTGTTGGGATGACCATGTTGTAAATTGTATATGTGGTTATTGGGATGTATGTTCAGACAGTTGTATTTTACTATCATTTGGATGTAATGTATATTCAGGCCTTGTATTTATTCAAGAACTGTCACTTGTAATAGTTGGATATGTTATGTTGTATCTATCGAAATATGTAACACTTTATATCTTTATAATTACATGTATTGTCATATGTGCATATGGTATTAATATGGTTATTGTTTAATGGATATTTTAAATGATGAAATGAGAATGAATGGATTTATGTAACTGTTTAATTATGGTTATATATTATCATTGTTATGGGTTAGAATAGTAATGTCACTTCGTGTACCCCAATGGAACTAGTCGTGTAACTTAATACATTGTTATATTGGAATACTTAAGTAAGTTATTATGTTCTTTTAAAAAAAAAAATTGTTCCGTTGTTTTTAGTTCCTTTGGGGTTCGCATCTGCTTCCACCATTAATGTCGAGAGAGTATAGGCTGACAGTACTTGAGAGATTGGGTAATTTTTTTGAGTTGCGCCAAGAGCACTTGGGAGAGATCAAATTGTGGTACATTGTGTATGCACCAGTAATCAGGACACATTTGGCTATGATGATCGTGTTGTGCGAGAGATAGAATAGCGAGACCTCGTCCATCCACCTTCTGATAGGAGAGGTGATAGTGACTTTGGAGGATGTGTGGCGGATATTGTGATTGCCTATCCACAATAATCACGTGATCTATGATCCTGATGCCAGATTGGATGCCTGCTTTGAGGTGATGGAGATGGACCAAATTGCCTTGGTCACATCACAAATTGACTTAGAGACATGCAAAGGTCATGTGCTAACATTCAGATTGATTGTTGTGGCCATAATTTTGGGTTTGGTGGCTCTAGACAGACGCGATCAATTTTTTAGTCCAGGTTGGGACTTGGCTTAGTAGAGGATGTTGTATCGAAGGACTTTTTTTTTCTAGGGGCCCATGATGTTGGCCTCCATGTACCATGATTTACATGATTTTGTGTATTATGATGGGAGAGATATTGGTGGATGGGTGACATTCCTTCATATTTGGGAATGGGAGCACATTGCAGTGCTTTGACCAATTATGTAGATGAAAGATGTGGAGCCAGATGATCCTGTCATATGGAGATACCAAGGTGCCATTAATCTTCGACACATAGGATAGATTGGAATCCCGTACTAGTGACAAGTGATGGATAATATGATCATGTTCCAGTGGCGGCCATGGCTTCAGATGTCAGCCTAGTTTGATGATGTTCAATAGCTTTACTTTGCCCAGAAGATCTATTACATGTAGGGTCGGTAGCATACTATGATTGAGAGGTACCTTCCTGACAGAGTGGCCAGATAGTTTAGCAATGTCCAAGATAGGCCCGACGATGCTTATAAGGTTGTTTTTGCTAGAGCGTCCAGTCAGGTTCCTACATGGGGACCTATGATTCTTGTAGTAGAGGCTATTGAGATATTTCGTTAGTTGGTTTCCCAACCTTGGGCATACAATCAGGGTTATCCCATTACTCAGACTACTCTGGCTTATGATGCATGGTTCATCCCACCATGATGACTTATAGATCCTACAAGTGCTCCTCCTAGAGGGAGGCCATGAGGCAGATGGGTTAGGGGCAAAGGATAGGGAGCCTAGGATGGACAGGTTCTAGGGGCTCCTCCAATAGGAAAACAACCTCCACAAAAGCCTCAAGTGGTATAGTAGCAGCTAGTGCCACTACTACCACCACCTCTGGATGCTAGAGATGCGCAAATACAATAATTGTAGTAGCAAGTTCAAGCGTTGACGGGTGAGTGGAACTAGGCCCACCACTAGATTTTGGTTGTGATTGCTGAGCGAGACTAGGCTCGATAGTAGGTGGTTGTTGTGACATTTGAGAGAGAAGTGACACTTCAAAGAGTTCAAGCTATCACTAAGGAGAGAGACCAGGAGGTGGCTCGATGTTATCAGATTGAAAGCCTTATGACATCCACCCATGGTCAGATAGTTTCAGCCAGATTGTATAGAGAGGTTGTTATAGAGGTTGTGTATTATAGGTAGCATTACCACAAGGATGTTCTGGTGGCATTGAGACAATCTGTTTTTTCACAGCAGAGTGATAAACGCCCCCAAGCAGAGGATCAGCCTAAGCGATAGGCTAGAGAGGGTAGTAGCCACCAGGGCTAGCCTTCAGATGTATAGACACTTTTTTATTTTTCCCCATTCTTTACATTATACATTCATGGGCTCCTTTTTGATAGCCTCGTGGATATTGTATTTATGATCGATGTACATACATTGATCCAGATTTTGTACCATGATTTTTTTTTTGATATATATATATATATATATGATACAGATACAGATGATTTATGTTATGATTTGTTGACTTTATTTCATGTATGGATGATGTATGGATGCATTTTATTTTATGCCTATGTGATATACGATGATTATGCTATGGAAGCAATGCTATATTCTTTTTCATTATCTTTTCATGATATGATATGGATGAATGATTATGATATGCATATGTTATGGATGTAAATGATATGGATGCATTTGTTTTTGTATATTTTCTATGTATGTTTATGATGATGATGCATATGTATGTATGGATGCAAATTCTAATGGTATGCAACGATTTAAGATGCTTAGATAAAAAATCTATATTATTCCTTACAACTAAAATGATGATGCAAAATGCATGATGTGATATGCAAATGATTATGATATGGGTGATTATGCTAATGGATGCTATGATTATGAGATGCATGTATATTGATGGTTTGTGGATGCAGGATGGATGCATTGATGATGTTTTTGTGTATCATGATACCAGGTTACCACGAAGAGAAGATAGAAGAATAAAGAATGAATAATCGTTGATGATGATGATTGCTTCAAAAGATCCAACAAGTCCTTGATCCATCAAGACTTTATTAGAGATGGTGATGAGACAATGCAAAAGAATGAAGGATGAAATGTAGGATGGGTGATCACACTTTGAGATTGGGATTTTTCATCGTTCCTTATTATTTGATATAACACAGACACAATGCATCAAGGTATTGATAACTAGGATGACATTGTATCTAGTGTAATGGAATTTGACTCGATAAGAAGATAGGATAGTTCTTGTTCATACATTGACATATGGAAACGTCATTGGAATGTAAGTTAGAAGCTTAGAACATATTGGACTAAAGCATAGGCAATAGTCAATAACATACTCCAAACAACCTTCCTACACACAACTAAGCAACTATGCACCAAGATTATTTTACAAGAGTATCCACAAGTACAACAAAACAAAAGATAATGATTGATGCTCCATTCCTTTCTCTGTAAATCATTTTAAATATTCATCATCGAGAGGTTCTCAGAATGGGTCATTAAGATAAATCATAAGAAAAGATCAAAGATAAATAGTCAGTGTTATCTATAGCTCTTGCCTAGTTTAAGTTTAACTTAGGTGATATCTGATACCGATGTCCATCGCAGGAAGGATACATCCTAGGACATGTTGATCAGAGGGTTGTTTGATGTCAAGACGATGATGCTAAGATGGTCTATTGCTATAAATTTCACTGACGTATTTACCTATGATTTAGACTTTAGATTTAGACTTTTAATTTTGCACTTTATGACTTACTATGTTTGTTTTCTTTTTGTTTTTCCAAAGGGTGAAGGTGACGATCATTTTATTATGGGTGAAAGTGAGATGGGATGGATGGAATTTTGAATTTTTTCTGGAATATTTGAATGTTTTTGGTATTTTGAAATGTTTTAAGGCTGTTTTTGGTCTTTTCGAAAGTTTATATGGATGTTTAGGATTTTTAGATTTTTTGAGGCTGTTTAGAGTTTTTTGAATATTTGAGGTTTTTTAAGTCTTTTGACCGTTTTCTATTGTTTTTGGATTTTCAATTTTCAAATGTTTTTGGGATTTTCAAGATGTTTTGGATGCTTTGGAATTTTGAGAATTATTTGGATGTTTTCAGATTTTCTAAGTTTTCCAAATGTTTAGGGGTTTTCTGAATTTCTGAGTTTTGACCATGAACCTAACCTAAAGACCTATCCTAGGGGCCTCAGGGGCTGATCAAATATTAGCCTTTCCTATGTTATACATGCAAAGACCACATAGTTTGATTGACTCGACCGATTTACAAGACCAAGATATGAACAGGCGAAGACAACAACTAATTACAATGGACTGCTAAAGGATTTCCCTAGGGTGTCTCAGGGGCACATCAATGATGGCCTTGCCTACATTCAAGCTTAGAGACAACGTAGTTCGACAAGAGAGGACATTGTTTTTTGGATTTTTGGTGTTTGACCTTTTTAGGGATTTTGATGTTTTCTGAATGTTTTTGGATTTTTCCTTTACAATTTTCTGAATGTTTTTGGATTTTCGCTATATAGGATTTTGCAAATGTTTTTTGGATTTTCTAGATAAGATTTTATGAATGTTTTTGGTGTTTTCTGATAAGATGTCCCATGACCTCAAGATATACAAGAACCTGATTGTGACTCATAACAAAATTCCCCCAATGTGATATGTTAGCCTACTTTGATAAAGGCAGGACAAACTAACCTTGATAATATGCCAAGTAGTGCTAAAGAGTTTATGATACCTTATGGTGACAAGCCATGACAAGGACGCAGATGGGAGATGAATGGCGATGCAAAGAATGATAGGTCAAAAGATCCAAAGAATAGATGGAGATGCTTTATTTACACAAGGCACCTATTTTCCAGGTTTTCACCAAGGTACTTGCCCAAAGTGCCACCGAAATGGTTTTCACTAGAGGACGATTTTTTTAATTTTTTCAATCCTTTTTCTCATTTTTTGATTTTTTTTTGTATTTTATGATTTACACCCTTCATGTCTAGGCATAAAACTTTTTGAGATGCAATTTGTTGATTAGATCCTGCAAGGGTTCACCTTTGGGGGTTGACAGTTGGTATGCTCCTGATCCATAGTTTGTTGTGATGACAAAGGGACCCAACCAGTTAGGCTCAAACCTTCCTTTGTTGTCTTGATCTGGAAGGCTCTTCTAATTTTTCTTTAAGACGAGATCACCTACCTAGAACGATCGACATTTGATTCTCTTGTTATAACTTTGTTTTAGTCAATTTTGATACACTTGCAAGTGATTGAGGGAATCAAGACAACATTCATCCAAGAATTCTAGCTCATTTAGTTGAGACACTCTATACTCTTCTTCAGTTATCAAATTCTTTAGTGACACTTGCAATGATGGGAGCTCAACCTCAATAGGAAAGATGGCTTATGATCCATAGACTAGGGAGAAAGGAGTTGCACCTATAGGTGTGCGGATACTAGTTCAATAAGCCCAAAGAGCGAGATTTAGTTGTAGGTGCCAGTTACGACTAGCTTCATTTACTGTTTTCTTTAGGATTTTTAGGATAGTTTTGTTTGTTGCTTTTGCTTGACCATTGCCTTGGGGATAGTATGGTGTAGAGAATCAGTGTTAGATATTAAATCTTTGGCACAACTCTTTCACATCCTGATTCTTGAATGGTCTTCCATTGTCTGAGATGAGGGTTTGTGGTACACCATAACAAAAAATTAGGTAATTTGGGATAAACTTGGCTATTTGATTCCCTATTGTGTAGGTCATAGGAATGGCTTCAACCCACTTAGTAAAGTACTCAGTGGTGGTTATGATGAAATTATGGCCATTGGATGAGATTGGAGTGATTTTTCCTATAAGGTCAAGTCCCCAACTCGAAAAAGGCCATGGTGTAATCATTGGTTGCAATTCTTGATCTGGAGCATGAATCAGATCCCCATATTGACACTAGATATATTTTTGCACATATTGATGAGCTTCTTTTTCCATGGTTGGCCAATAGTACCCTGTCCTCAACAGTTTCTTAGCTAATGTCATATCGCTAGAATGGGACCCACATATGCCATTGTGTACTTTTGTTAATGCAATTAAGGCTTCCTCTTTGTTAAGACATTGTAGCAATATCCCTTTGATGCTTCGACGGTAAAGGGTATCACCTAGGATCACAAATTGGGATTCCTTTTTGACAAAGGTCTTTTTAAGGTTCTGGGTGATGTTTGATGGAAGAGTTCCTCTGTTAAGATAAGTAAAAATATCATGGTACCAAGGGGATCCAGGACCAACAATGACGCACACGGATTCAAATTCAGGGATTTTGAAAGTTGGTACAAGAAGTTGTTCTACCAAGAATTCACATTGAAGAATGTTGTTCAACATTTCTAATAGTGATTTGATT
The DNA here is from genome assembly GCA_007258455.2 of Sequoia sempervirens. Classification (NCBI taxonomy): domain Eukaryota; kingdom Viridiplantae; phylum Streptophyta; class Pinopsida; order Cupressales; family Cupressaceae; genus Sequoia; species Sequoia sempervirens. The sequence continues at coordinate 18,295 of VDFB02271031.1, forward strand.
GTTTCCATGGCGTTTGCTACTCTATTGTTCATGTGAGGAATCTGCTCAAAAGTTGTCTATAAAAGATCTTTAAAATTCTCTACCATCTTCTTGTAAGGAGTAAGCTTGTCATCTTTGGTTTGATAATCGTCATTGACTTGGTTGATAACCAGTTGTGAGTCTTCATAGACTTTCATCTCTTGTATCTACCACTGAACTGTTATCTTGAGACCTATGATCAAGGCTTCGTACTCAACAATGTTATTGGGGGGTGATGAAAATAACATGTTAAGGCTTCCTTATCTTAGGTTCTTCTTTTGTTCCCACATTGACCAATAACATTGTTGAGTATGAAGCCTTGATCATTCCCATGTACCAATAACATGTTAAGGCTTCCTTATCTTAGGTTCTTCTTTTGTTCCCACATTGACTGTTGTATCCTTTTTTTTATTACTTCTAACTTCCTTGAATGCATTACACTAAGGGGGAGATTGAGTCCCTCATCCTTGGGTGCCTCAGGGAGGTTTTAACCATCGGATGCATCCTTTGTTTTTACTATTTTGGGATCAAAGAGTGCCATCGGCTAGTTTTCACTCAAGGATCTGCAAGTTAATTGCATTTCATTTATTTTTCAACTAAAGGATTCAATCGTCTCCCCATAGTATGCCCTCGTATCGAGCTCTATTTCAAATCCTACTTTGTGATCTACCCATGATAAGTTGTCTTAGATTCCCATGAATTCTAAGATCACTTCATCATTTTTGAATAAATCTAGAACCGGTGGTCCTTGTTGGTCCATGTCAATGAGTTGTGGATATACAAGGCATATTTCAGTTGGTTGGTTGTTTGAGATAAATGATGTTATGGATATCATGAAGAGGGTGTTGTTCTCAAATAGGTCAACTACATCAAGAGGAAAGTCATCTAAGGTAGTATCACACGATGTAGGTGATCAAGAGGAAGCCTCAACTCGTTTAGCAGTAATACCTTTTCCAATAATTGTGACCTTGCTAGTAGTATAACCTAAGCCCAAATTTTTTAGTCATGTCTTAGGAACGATGGGTTCTAGTAAACCATTGTCATTCTTTCCAAGCTTCTCATTCTTCTTATATGCCATGGTCTGCATTAGTTGTAGACCTTTGTTGTCATCTTCCATGGGAAGAACATGAATAGGTCATTCATCTTGATAGAGGAGTTTAGAGATATCTTGCTCATGGACATCTTCTTGGTTCAAATCTCCCCATTTGGTGAAGGTAGTAGCTTCCATCTTGATTATTTCTGGTTCTTTGGTGCTAGATGTTGGTTTCCCATGAGTTTGAGGAGAAATAGGTAACTCTCCTAGAAGACAAAGGTGTCTTTCAATATTTTGTAGCTTCCACAACTATCATCTTGGATTACCGCTTTGACATCAGGTATACTTTTCACAATTGGCACTTGTGATGCTGAGGTAGAGGCTAAAGATGATGGGTCAATAAATGAGCTTGTTGATGTAGGTCTTTCATCATTTTTGGGTATGTGTGGTATCTTCTAAAACTTGGCCTCAAGGCTCTTGCAGTAATAGAAAGGTTCAAGATCTCCATGGATAGTGATTTCTCTTCCCTCAAAAGGAAAATTCACACACTGATGATAGGTTGAGGCTACAACTTTCAAACCATGGATCCAAGGTCGACCAAGTAGAATGTTATAGGGAAGATCAAGATCAAGTACTTGACATGTAGTTTTTGCAATAAGAGGCCAAACTTGGATTGGTAATGCAATGATTCCTTGTGATACCCATTCTTGGTCATCACATGCTTTGATAGTAGTACTCTTTGTCTTCCCAATAGTATCTTCTGAATAGCCTAGATGCTTGATCAACTGTAGGGTACAAATGTTCAGACTAGCACCTCCATCTACCAAGACTCTTTTGACCTTGTTTTTATGAATGAAAACCTCAAGGTGTAAAGCATGGTTATGATATGGTTGTGATAGTAAATCTTTCTCAGAGAAGGTGAGAAGATGGTTGGTGATATGCCCTACCATAGCTTGAAACTGATTAGTATCAATTTTCTCAGGAATAGATGACTCAGACAAGGCTTTTTCCAGTATTTCCCTATGTGCAAGAAATAATTTTAGGAGTTCAAGGATTGATATTTGAGTGAGGGCTTGTTTAAGATGATCTACAAGATTGCAATTTCTAGGATTAGATGTAGGCATAGTAGGCTGTGTCCTAGATTGAGCTGGGATAGCTCCTTGAACGGTTATTTTTCCACATTGTGGGGTGACTCCACATTCTATACTAGCTCCCTTGATGGTGACAACAATGATAACGCTATCATAGGAGGAAAATACATTGGAATAGGTATGTTGAAAATTGGTGTAATCTTAGCTTTGATAGTATTGTTAGCTTTGTAATGATCAGGCATAGGGGTCTTGTATATCTTGAGATCCTAGTTTCTAGCTAGCACTTCAACAAATATGGTATCATTCTCTATGAGATCTTGGATAATATTCTTGAGTTTCATGCAATTTGATATTTTATGTCCTTTGATTTTATGAAAGTCATAGAGATTGTGTTTGTTGTACCAAGATGGATTTTCTTGGGGTTCTTGGTAGTGTTCAAAGTTAGGAAGTGTTATCAAATTTGACTCTACCAGTTTCTTCATGATTGTCTTGATGGGTTCTGATAACTATGTGTGCTTGCCTTTAGGGTAGTTGTTCATGTTACTAGTTTGCCTTAGTTGAATGTTGGTGTTATTTATATGATTGTTCTGAGGTGGTACTATTTGGTGCACAATTGGTTGGATGTTAGCAACTTGATTGTTATTGGGTATAGGATCACTTAGTATGACCTTAGCATCTACTACACCGTCGTTTGTTACGTTTTTGTTCTTAGCCCATACATGCGGTTTCTCATTTGAACTAGTTGAAGGATGATTGTCTTTGTAAGCTTGAGTGTTTCCTTGTGAGATTAGGGCTCTTTCAATGTTAAGGAATCTTGGAACAAGCTCATAATAGGATGTGATATATTGCATTTTCAAGTGGAATGATAGATTCGGATCAAGGTTGGCTATGATGATTCCCACTTGTTGTTCGTTAGGAAGAGGCCACTTGGTTTTTCTAGCTCTTTGTATCCATCATTGTAAGAAATTTGTGAAGGTTTCCCCTGAATTTTGTTTGAGAGTATACAACTCTTCTAGAATAACATCCATGTCAAGATTGAAGAAGTGATCGATGAATTTGTTAGTGATTTCTTGAAAAGTTTTGATACTAGGAGGAAAATGAGAGAACCAATCCATAGCAATACATGTTAAACTCCGAGGGAAGAGGTGCATTAGATATGAATCATTGTAAGACACTTCCATGCACATGACATTGAATTCTTTGATATGGTCTACATGACTTCCTCTCCCTCTGTATTTGTCAAATTTGGGGATTTCAAAACCAGAAGGGAATGGTACCATTGCTATGTTTCAATAAAATGGGTAAGGACACAAGTTCTATGTATAAAGTTTCTTTGTTTTTCCCATGCAAAGGTCTTGCATTTCTTGTGAGAGTAATTTCAACTGTGATGTGGGATTGTCTTGTGGATTGGGTGGAGGAACATATGATGGGATGAGAGATGAGTTATATGGAGTGTATGAAGGTGTGAGATTTCGTGAAAGTGATGAATATGTTCCCAACGCGTTTGGATTGATGATGTTCGTATGAGGAAAATAGGATCCTTTTTTTTGTTGTTAGGTGTACTATTGAGCTAGTAAGGCTCGTGGTTGAGCTTGTTGTTTTTTTTGCACCACTAGGGCTTGTGCTAATAAGGCTACTTGTTGTGCTTGTTGTTGTTATGTGGCTTGTTGTGCTGCTAAAGATTCTTGTTGAGCTTGTTGGGAAATGGTTGCTTGCTGTTGAGCTAAGGCTACTTGTTGAGCTTGATGTTGTTGTTGTGCTAAGGCTGCTTGTTGAGCTGATAAGGTTACTTGTTGTGCTTGTTGTTGTTGTTGTTGTGCTAATGCTACTTTCTAGGCTTGATGTTGTTATTGTGCTAGGGCTGCTTGTTGTGCTTTTTGTTGTTGTATGGCTTGTTGGTGAGGTTTTTGTGCTTCCTATAGAGCTAGGGCATGTGCTTGCAATGTGAGATTGGGTGGTTATTGAGATATCTACAAAGGATTAGGGACATTGATTTTTTGAGTGATTAGTGGATTGGTAGTAAATGGTGGAGGATTCCCTTGGTTCAAAATTCCTTGTAAGATAGTGGATTGAGAGGGAGGAATATATGTTTGAGGCTCTAATTGATTTGATACAGAAAAGTGAGCTATTGGAAAGGATGATGTCATTAAATTTTGTAATGGAAATGAAATAGAAGGACCTTGAGTCCATTGATTGAAAATATTCCCTTGTCCTATGTTTGGAGGATTTCCTTGTGTAAAAGATGTAAACAAAGGATTCATGATCAAGGTACTTGTGGGATTGATAAAACTTGTAACCAAGGGATTTCTTTGATATGGATTGATAGGAGATGATGTGGTAATGGTAGATGGAATGGATGAACCCACCAGAGGGTCGGATAAAGATGTCCCTAGTTGTGTTGAGGGTTGATTTTATGATATGGTATGCCCTTGTGTGTTTCTTTGAGATTTTTGGTCTATACCGCTCTGCATGATGGTAGGTACACTTGTGGTACTCATGGGTGTGGATGAAGAAGGGTTTCCCTAAAATTTCGAAGTGGTGGTAGAATAGTGAAGTTCAAGTGGAGTGTGTAACTATTTAAGATCTTTGAGAATGGGAGGAGCACCAAAGTTAGGTGTCCAAATGGAGGTGGGAGGTGAAGGATTAGTTTCAAGAGTACGCAGAAGTGTATTACTTTCGAATGGTAAGGTGTGAACAAAATATTTAGCAAGGTTGGCTGCACAACTAGGTATGTAAGTTTGACTTATCCCTTATGATGGAGTTGTGAAATCTTGTGTGAAACTATGTGCTACAAACATTGGGGAGATAGGAGCTACACTTTCAAAAAGTTGATGTTCTAAAAGTTCTTCCGTAGTGAGCTCAAATGGGTTGTTGGTGATGTATTTGATTTTGTATGGTTCTAAAGGAGATGATGGTTGTTGTGATGGTGTAACATGACTTCTAGGATCAAACTCTAAAGGATTTGGATAACTTGAGGTAAATGTAACTTTTTCTTTTTCCATGATTCTCTTGTGTTGTGATATCGTCTTTACCATAAATTTGGTGTTAGGTATGGGAGAGTTGTGTTGTTTTTTGTAATGTTTGAACTCTCTAGTTGACTCAAACCTAGGTAAAAGGGACACTATAAATCTTTTGGAAGCAATGATGACAATGTGGGATAAAAATATGGGTGATTTGGAAAGTGATCTTTGCAAGAATTTTGGGACAACCCTTTGGACTTAAGTTTGATGTTGTGATGTTGGGATAAAGGCTGCTAATGAACTTAGAAATCTTTAGGGTAGAATTGTGACCTTGAAGATAAAATAGTTCAAATGTGATAACTATCTCAACTAAGTGCATGGAAAAAGGATACATTTCACATACAAAGTAGCTAAGGTAGCAAGTCGTTTTGATGTTTTAAGTCCCAAAGTGTTGGTGTATTTTAAATTTTGCAAAGATAGATGAGGTGAAGGATGAAATATGATGGAGGGGTGAATCAAATGTTGGAACCAATGTTGACCTAAAGTAAACCTATTGTTTTGACAAAACCACAGTAGTGAGAATGATGCTATACCTCCAAAATGTTCAAATCCTAAAGACTTAATGATTTTAGAAAACCTGTTGATCTTCAAAAATTTGAATGTTTTGACTCATGAAGAACGTGTATAGGTCAAGATTTCTCCTCAAAGTGCATTCATAAAAGTTTATCAACAGTTTGTTTCTATTTAGATAGAGTTCCTCAATGTGGTTGTTGATTGCTTTTGCACTACAATGTCTAATTTTATGGTGATGACCGGTTGACTTTCATTTGGGGATCTTTACTTTGTGTGAGATCATTTGGTAAAGTGAGATTTTGTTTTGATAAGATCAAGACAGTGAAGATGAAGCTAGACCCCTAAAGTGTTCAAGTTCTAGAAAATGAGAGGAATGAGGAGAATGTTCAAACCTGTTCTAGCTCTTTTAGCTCGAGCATAAAAGTTTCTCAACAAAGTGTAACGGTTGCGGTAAAAGATTGAAGCCCACTTTTGACCATACTCTGTTTTATGATTCCTATGTCTGAAATTGTGGGTTGGAGAGTTTCTTTCAGAGTTTGACTTTTTGGTGAATCATTTAAAGGAGTTGAGTATAATGAAAGAGACCAAGATTTTGACTCCAAAAGAATGCAAACAATTCCAGACTATACCTTGAAGTGTGTCTATAAAAGTTTGCTACCAACTTGCTTCTATTTTTGTGAACTGCTCGAAGGTGTTTCTTAAGAGCTTTTGGATTGAGATGCCTAAGTATAAAATGAGGACCTATAGACTTTGGCCTAGGAATCTTGATTTTTCATGAGATCATGTGGGGACAATTTAAGTTTATGGAAGAAAGGGAGATATTTATTGCCACACAGGTGGTGGTAATAGGGGCCTTCCAGCCTAAATATTAGTGTGTTCCTCTTCTTTGTCTAAAATGTTTGTTGTGTTTCTCCATTGTGAGTTTGTTTCCTTGTATTCAAAAGTGAAGGTTCTCAAATTGCTAATGAGATCTATTTGTTCACTGTTTATGAGATCAAAGTTTCGCTGGATTAAAGCACCTAGAAGATTAGGTTGTTCAACAAGAGAAATCGGTCTCCAAATAGTCATGTGGGGGTTCATTTGTCAATTTATCTTTGCTTAAATGAATTGATTTTACCATAAACACTTTTCTTTTGATTATGTTTTCAAACTATATGTTTTCAAACTAGATGTTTATGTCAAAAGCATCATAACTTTCACAATGTCCATTTCGTGAAAATCATGAGATTAAAGCCACAATTTCCTATTTTGTCTTTGGTAAATATGGGTTTGAGATTAATGACAAGATATTTAGAAATCACTATGGATAAATCCTTAGGACAAGCAGTAATATCAACGCTAACTCAAGAAGTCCATATTTAAGCCAAAGTGTTTGAATTTTTAGATAGTGAATGTTTGTTTTTGGATCATTTTGAAATCAAGCAAAGTGTTAAATTGACTCACAAGCATTACAACCCTAGGATAGAAATGGCTATATTTGTTGTATTCCCACTTGGATTTCTCCAGTTGCGCTTATTCAGAGTGGATGATTAGAAACTTGACCACACTGGCTCCCCTCCATGAAACTCACTTCTATGAGTTAGCCAAGCTTCATGTTCTCATGAATCTCCCATGAAAAAAAATTCATCTCTACTAAGAACCACAAATATGTGGGACAACTTCGAAGTTCCAACCTCCCAACATCAACAAATATTAGGGATTTTTGGCTTCTACAGAAGGGTTTGTAATAAGGGAATTCGGTTCAAAGTACACTATGATAAAATCACTCAAGAGGTCTCCCACCCTTAGAACAAGGGATTTACACATCATAAAGATACTGGGGGAGAGCTATCATGCATCACACCTGTTGATTGCAAACTTTCCTTGTAACCACAAATTTATATAGTGGTTTGGAAGAGCCTAGCTTATGCTCATTACCGCTTGGGTCATTCCCTTGGGGTGAGTAATTTTTCCCACCAAGGTAGGCCCTCTAAAGGTGAACAATAGTGAGTAAGAACATCCTTAGTTTGATCATCTTTGTTCGCGTGCACAAAGAGAGAACACACACTATGCCTTTTCTCACACTAGCATGGTTGTTCAATTTTAAACCCAAATTGAAAGATAGGGGTAATTTTTAGATAACCAATGTCACTAAAATGCTTTTGATTCTCAAGATTTTCATGAGGCATGAGATAAGTGCATATTCATTCTCATGACACAAATTGCAAAGAAAATTACAAGACAATTAAATCACAAGTTCATTTTAAGCCTCAAAGCAATGATGAGTTCTTTTTTAAAGCACCAATTGAAAGATGAATTTTCCTTGTTCAATTTTAAGCCCAATTGAAAGATGTGATGTGAGGGTTCATTTTATCCAACTTTGAACGTTCATTTTAAACCCAATGGAAAACTAGTGCATTGCCTAAAACTGAAAGCAAAAAAGCATTAGTGTGAAATATAATTATAGAATGTTTTAGATAGAACACACACTAGTTATAATTATAACTAGTGTGAATTATAATTATAGAATGTTTTAGATAGAAGAGAAGGTCTTCAATTTTTCTCCATGCCTTAAAACCTAAAACTCTATTAGTCTAACAATGAAAACATAGTCATCGATTAGTGATCGATAATCAAAAGAAATTAAGTCAACTTTGAACGTTCATTTTAAACCCAATGGAAAACTAGTGCATTGCCTAAAACTGAAAGCAAAAAAGCATGCTAGTGTGAAATATAATTATAGAATGTTTTAGATAGAACACACACTAGTTATAATTATAACTAGTGTGAATTATAATTATAGAATGTTTTAGATAGAAGAGAAGGTCTTCAATTTTTCTCCATGCCTTAAAACCTGCAAAACTCTATTAGTCTAATAATGAAAACATAGTCAAACATCGATTAGTGATCAAATAATCAAAACAAATTAAGTCACATGTCAAAAAATAAATGTGAAGATTCTTACCCTAGTTGAGCATCGTTGCACATGATGGTGTCATGATTTGAAAGTTGGGCATCACTTTGGTGAATTTGAACGTCGCTCTACAAAAGAACAAACGATCATGATTGTGTTGTTGTTTTGATGGGCATCGATGTAAACAAGTGTGTCACTATTTGAACTTTAAAAGTGTCAATCTGGTGAAGGTGAGCGCCACCGTTTTCGATCCATGATAATTAAAATTTAAATATGCATCACCCAATTAAATATGCATCTTTGTATCAAACTACTTGGGCGTCGCTATATGATGACACTATTGAAATTGCATCGCTGATTATGTGCAACCTACAAAATAGAAAAACACAAGAATTTCGAGCTAAAATATGGTTAAACGATTGGTTTTCCCTCCTTCTAGCTCCAAAATGTTGATGTGAAATACTGGTTATGGGCTGAATTACACTTGATCCATGAGGAATCAAAGCATAATGGAGCCACCAATACTTGAATCTCAACAAGATCAATCAATCAAAATTGAAAGTAAACATTTTATCAAAAAACCTAACATGCTAAATTTATGAAAGCTTTAATGAGAACATCTACTCTAATCTATTGAAACTTTATCTTGTTGTAGAATTGGTGTTGTTTTGATGTGGACCAATGACCCTTTCCCAATCCTGTGATAGTGAGCTTGTTTTAGTCGATTCTATGGAAGAGAATCGATGAAACCATGGTGTTTGGTGTATGAAAAACCTGAATTATGCACAAAATGAACATGATGCAAGCTAAGTTACCATGATTTTATGCTATAAATGATCTAATTATGCAATTTCTAAGCTAATCTAAGCTAAAAATGAGCTAAAAGATGAAAACCCTAATTTATTTACAAACTAGGATGGATGCATGGAAGCCATTAATGAAAGCTCTAAGCTATTATGCAACTAAAATAATCTGAAAAATAAGCTATATGCACATGCAAATTGAGAGTATGGATGTGAGAAAATTTAACAACATAAGTTTTCAATAAAAGATGGATCCATTTGTCTCCAAATAGTGATCTATTTATAGGAGAGCAAATGAGGAATGGATGGTTGAGATCAAAAAGCTTAATCAATGGTTCAAGATGAAGAGGATGAGAGGAATGGATTATGGATTCTCATCAACAAATGAGAATGCAAGATGAAGATTAATAAAAGGCTCACAATTGCCTCAAACAAACAAACTTTTGACCTGCTCACACAGGTCAAAGGTAACTTGTTTAAAAGTTTAAAGGGTTAACTTTATTTTGAAGCTAAGTGAGTTGATTGGAGGAGAGGGAATATTCTAAAGAATATTCCCTTAGGGTGAGGAAAAAGGTTAGTTTGCAAATTAAAACAAATTTTTAATTGTGAAAAAGGATAAAGAATATTCCATGGGAATATTCTCTTTGATTAAAGGAATAATTAGTTTAATTGCTAATTAAACAAGGTTTAATTTATGCAATTACGGGATTAGAGGAATTAAGAGATATTTATTAAACTAGATGATTTAATAAATAGGGGAGGGGTGAAATGATATTTAGTTAAAAAAGATGACTTAGGAGAGTAAATTAAATATTTTTATGAATTTAATTTAATGAGATGAAGTGTTAGTGCGAAAAGAGATGAATTAACCCAATTTAATTAATCAGGCCAAATAGATGAAAGTGATGTAATTAACTAATTAGCTAGGCTAATTGAATTAATTAAAAAGAGGATAGATAAAGAGGAAATGATGTTAATAAACCTGTTTTGAGTGTATGACATTGATTAGGAAATTTTTCAGTGTCAACAGAGATATAGTACTTAGTTGGCCTATTGAAGACCGTGCTTCACTCAAGAGTGCAAATAGAGCTCAATTTTAGAATTATTACAAGCATATTGTTGATGTATAGTTTGTTTTTACTACTGTTGATTTGTATGGATGAAGCAAATTTTTTCTCGTAGCTTCACCACTGATTTTTGTTTGGTTAATCTAGGCACTGGATCATGCTATTTCACTGTGTAGGGTGCCTAGTTTCACAAAGTTTTAGATTTTATTGCCAAGGATCTAATTTTTAAGAGAATTTTGACCCTTCTTGGAGGTCGTACCATCTCTTGTTGGCTACATTGTGATGAGTACCAAAAAATGATGTAATTTTAAGGGTGTCTTCCTATTGCTACTTAGATGCCTTGATATCTTCTTTAGTTTGCATCAAATTTCATGTCAATCAGACTTCTATTGACCAAGTTGTGAGCATTTTAGTGAATCTCTATCTTGTTGGTCTAATTTTTTGTATTTACTGTTCCTGATCAAACTTGATTATTTTCTGTTATAATGCTAATTTGAGCCTAATTTCCATATCATTCACATGTTGCATCAGTTAGAGGTCATTCTCTAACTCATTGTAGCTTTCAAAAGTATATCTTTATGGTTTGTGTAGCTGAAACTTCATATTTGTAATGCTGATTAGTAGTATTAACAATTGTTATTTAAATTTTCACTTTTATATTTTGTATTTACTCCCACTAAAGAAGTGGTTGAGTCATTATTTTACTTTCAACACTTAATGTTTAGATTCCCCCTGATGAATAAGTGGAAGTATGGATTCATGGATAGCTTGTCACCTTGTTAATTGTTAATATCTTCACTACTAGTTCATAAGTGGTTGAGTTTGTAATTTCCTTTCATTCTATGGTTGACTTGCCACCTATGTTCAGTTATAATTAGATTCTATTTTTCTAATGATCCCTGACACTATATGCTCTCACTCACCCACATTGGGATCTTTGGTGATCAAAAGGTGAATGGTTACTATTCTTGTTGGTTTCAATTTGGAGCTAACGCTAATCAATGGTGAATTGTATTGATATTTTCCAAAAAAAACTAAGGGGAATATTTCAGTGGTATCAGATTATATTTTCCTACCATCCTATGAGTTTAGTGCTTCAATTTTCAGATGAGTGATAGGGAAGTTAGATACTACACTAGAGGATAGAACAAAATTCAGTTTCAACTTCTAGAAGTTCTTGAAGTTGAATACAATTTCCAAGGTTTTTTTAAGAAACCATGAGTAATCGGATTGAATCATGCCTTCTGATGAAGAAAAAGGTTTAGCATGGTCACTTTAAATTGTAGGAAATTAGGATATAGTTCTACTGCAGGAATATTTTGCATACAATAATTCAATTAATCAGAGAATGGGGAAAACATCATTTTAGATTGTAACTGGAGTAAGTCCAAGAGGAGTTATAGAGTTAAGAGACATTAGTATGGAGAACAAGAGGAGTGTTGAGGTAGAAGAATTTGTAGATTTCATGGAAACATTGCATAAATAGGTCCAAAAGCATTTGGAAGATATGATCAAGTGTAAGGAGAAGGTAGATGAATGACATATACATAAGGAATTCTGATGCAGGAGCATCCTAGGTTGTGAGAGAAATCTTGCATCAACCAAAATAATGCATTGTAATATTTATATTTTCCTAAGGTTTGATGGGTGATTTATTTAATATAGTAATTTGAAAGGTTAGAATAAAATTAATACTAAATTATTACCCTTTTATTATTTTATTGCAAATTCTGGGAGTGGAGATAATTTAGGAGGGAACTTTGAGAAATTGTCAATTTTAAAAATTTGCAAAAATAGAATTGGGTGTGAGATTTGGAGGGAGTTTTAAGTTTGAATGATGAATTTATAAATTTAATTAATTCATTCATGAAAATGTGGGCACCCAAGGTGAGTTGGCAAGAGTTACATTGGAAACTGCCTAAAATCTAGGAATTGACCCCCATTTTGGCAATTTTGGTGGGAGTGGATTTATGAAAGAATTTTCTATATTATGGAAAGTTTTTGGAATTTATTTTTGAAGGTTTATTCCCAAATTTTTTGTGGATTTTTTCTAGAGAAGCTTTGGGATACTTTTTTGAAGATTACAAGCAATTTGGACTTGGTTTTGGTGGCCATTCTTGGCTAGATTGTGTGGGTTGTTGTTGCAGGTGTGGATTTTATTGGAGAAGGTGGAAAGGATGTTTTTTTTGTAGGTATGAGGGTTTGAAGAATTAAATTTTAGGTTATGAAATTTTTTTGCAAGACAAGAACAAATGTAGGTTGAAGATTGCCAGTACAGGTTGTGGGTTGAGGTTGTATGTGAAGGGAAAGAGTTGTTTTTGTTGTAGTTTTTTAATTTTCTGTCATAGATCAGTTTGAGACTCATTTATATTGCTGAAAATCAGTCCATGAGACTGATTTATTTTTTTTAATCAGATTTCAAATGGTTTTGTATGCATTTCTAAAGTTTGGAAAAACTATGTTGAAGAAGTTGAATATAAAAGCTATGATCTTGTTGCAGATTTTTGCACATTAGTTTTTATTCTTGTTGAAGTGTTTTGATTTCAGATTTGAAGGGAGAGTATCTATCCTTCATCAAATTCATTTTTGGATATGAAGTGATGGTATATTTGAGGAAGGAAAGATTTCCAGTTGTCACATACAATAAGTTGAAGATGATGAAGTTTGATTTTGGAGATGCATATAAAGTAGAGTTACCAGAGACATTAGGTATATCACCTATTTTCAATATTGTAGAAATATCTGAGTTTCATAAAGGAGAATCAAGTGGCAGTAATGGTGAAGCTTATTTGAAGGAGCAATTACCACATCAAAAATTGGATGAAATTGAATAGATTTTGGATACTAGAACCGGAAAGAGCACTAGGAACAAGCAATACAAAGAATATCTTGTGAAGTGGAAAGGAAAACTAGTTGAGGATTCATCTTAGATATATCAAGCGAAGGTGGACTATTTTGGTTTTCCTCTCAGCCCTAGAAATTGAGGGACACACTTTTCTTCCAACCCTAGGTGTCTGATACAAGAGCATCCCTAGTTGTAAAGCAATCTTGCATCAACCAAAAATAGTTCTTTTCTTGCACTGCATTCAATAGCAATTTCTGTAGTTCATTCTAGATTTCACCGCATTATCATTTCTTAGCTCGTGTAATAGGATACAAAATATACACATGGACATCTATCACATATCCAAATTTCACATCATTTGCACTTGTCTATCAAAAGTTATCACTCTCAGAATTTCACTGTATTTTTTTGGAAGAGCATTAGGGATGACTTGGCTCAGTTTCTTAGTGCGGACCTATTCCAAATCATGCAGAACTAAATGGGACATCATTAAAGCATATTGGGTTCATTCAAACCTATCTTGGAGATTTACAAGTTACATCTTCTTACATGGAGTTATCTATTCATGTTTTTAAGGCCGACCTTCATGTTTGATCTTTCAACAAGGTATTAACCCTTGTGGCCGATGTAGACCTATATGGGAACTTGAGAAGCATATATATTAACATTGTAATTCATTGTAGAGGATATCAATTCATAAGTTAGTTTAGAGTTCATCATTAGGCATCAATTTTTTCAATAACCCATCTGGGGTGTGTAATAAGGCCTATTGGCTAATTGTATGTTTCTAAGCCCTTGAGGAAGGCCTAGGAGCCCTAGACATTTTCCCTTGAGAAATACATTACATGTAAGATTTCCAACTCAATGATATATGATACTTGTAGGTCTATTTCTGTGTGTGTTTTTACTATGTTGACTCATTGCTACATGGTCCAGACTGTTCCTTATGGAACTGTCCTACCATGACTACACCAATTTTTCATCCCTCCAATAACAAATTTCCACATTGAACCAAAATAAAAATGGCTAACCTTCACAATATGTCAAGAGAAACCCATTATCCTTGGAGATATTGAGACCACAAATGCCACAAGGTATATAAATTCCTAGATTTGAGAAATATGGTGGAAAAGGAGATCCTGGTAACCATGTCTCAACATACACATCCTTATGTAGTGACTTCATTTTTGAAGATAAGCTCTTGGCTAAACTTTTCCCTAAGTTTTTGAAAGATACAACTTTGGAATGGTTTTTCTCTTTACCAAATAATTCAATTTTATCATTCAATGAGCTTGTCTATGCCTTCCTTAACCATTTCCAAGTGCACATTGGTCCCAAGATGACCTTAGTTGATTTAATGAAGTGTAAACAAAAAGATGATGAAAAGATAATTGATTTTATAGCATGATACCAATTGCTTTACTCATAAAACAATGTTAATACTCTCAATGTTGATCTTCAAATAATGTTCATTGAAAATTTACAAAATAAAATCCAAGATAAGCTTTGGATGATAAAATTTCCATCCTTTACACATTTGTGCATGACTCTTCATGACTATCAGAATTTGTTTGGTCATTGTGAAGTAAAAAATCACTCTAACTACCTTGATAAATCCGATTTCATGCCCTATAACAACTTCCAACCATTAAATAAATAAAATAAGAGCTTTATACAAATCAACCCACCTCAAACAAGTCAACATGTTGAGTTTTAAATGGCTTCCATACAAACAACAACTCCATATCAATTCAAAGACCACAATAGAAAATTTACCCCGTTACCTGATACCCTCCAATCCATCATGTTGTTCTTGGGTAAGAACTTAATTACCTTACATCCAATTAGAGCAATTGTTCCTACTAATCCTTTACCTCTAAACCATAATACTAATGCATTTTTCCAATATCACTGACAAAATGGACATGATAAAAAAAATTGTAAGAATCTTAAAAAAATCATACAAGACCTCATTGATTCTAATAAAATCTAGATTTGTGGTGTTAATGATCAAGGAAATAAGTATATTGCCCCACCCAACCAAAATTTTCAAACATTTACCAATCCCATGCTAAATCATAACATCTCATTTGTGAAAGCTAGTGATACCAATAATAATGTGATGAATGTTGACATGACTGATGATAACATGAGTGATAATGAAGATGATTCTATAGATACTATGGTTAACCTCATTGACATTCAACCTTGTAAGGGCCAAACCAAATTTTCTTTTGAAATTTCTTTCTCACCAAATGACATAATCAAACATGCACCCGATGGTCCTCTTTACATTTCTGGAAGAATCAATGAAAATCATACTAATGGGATATTAATTTATCTTGTGTGTGTAGAGAATGTTATTATCGAGGAATTCTTATTTGTGCATGAAATTTATCAAGATTCTTATGACAAACTAAAATCATGGATCCAAACATAATGGTTTTTCTTGCCCTACGATAGGTTTGATCACTCTCCCATTAAAATTTGGACCGAAATAATTGAATGTCTCATTCTCCATCATCCCATCATTAGACCAATTCCATGTGAAGCTTGGTTATTGATGACTATGCTCCATGGATGTCTTCCCATTGGCAGTGCATAAATGCTTAAAATTTCCATTTGGAAATGACATCTTTATTGTGCATCATAGTGGATTTAATCATGTGTCTTCTCATGGTAATTTCTCATTAGATTTCTTTTGGCTCAAAACCATGGGACCTATTAAGCCTTGTGAGAACTTATTTTACAAATATTATCAAAAAATAAATGAAAAGTGCATAGAAGAATTATCTCTTAGCAACATGCCTCAACCCATGATTGAGTCTCTTATCATTGATGAATCCATGATTGAATCAAAATCCCTTCCAAGTAACCAAGACAAACCAACCATGATTCATCCACCTATTTCCTATAAAGACCAAGAGATAACCATATAAGTCCTATTGTTCCTCCCAAGGTCAAACAAGTTTATATAGTCAAAGAGATAGTGGTTGAAAAACCTTTCATGGTTCCTTCCATTCCTCCCTTGCGAGAAGAAAAGAAACCGATGGTTGATAAACCTGCTCCTACACCTTCACAACTTGAAAATCATGCAAGAAGAAATTGAAATGCTAAAGAGTGTAGGCTAGATGTCGTGTTATTTCTCATCAGTTAGAAGAAAAGAAAAGAATTAACAAACCAAGATCAAACTCTAACTCAATATTAAAAGTATGATGATTCTTCACCTTTTCCACAAAAAAAAACATGAAACCTCCATGGACATCATCATTAGGCCTCCTATTGTGATTAACTTGGATGATGATGATGAGAATACTAAGATTTATAAGGAAGTACATAATGAGTTGAATTTATTGTTTTCCTCTTCCATGTGCTTAGATGATAACAACCGTGATGACCCTCCTATAAAGAGTGAATCACCACATGTTGAACCTAGTGATTCTCCTAGTACAACACTTTTTTTTTTCCCTTTGGTTAGTTGTCTGCCTTCCGCCTATGATGAACAAGATTGGGATGCAGATGACCTGCTATAGGTTGACTCGCATGTGTCATACTAGTCTTTTCTTTGTGATTGCATGTATTTAATTAGTGTGTCTTCATATGTTTGTGAGACTAATTTGGATGAACCTTGTCACTTTGTTGGTGCAAGGATACAAAGAAAGTGAATATTTTGTGGAATTCTTCTATTTGTATCTCCATTATTCTATATGTCATAAAATTTTATTTTTCTTGTCTCGTGTTTTCCTTTTGGGGACGATGCAAGGCATTGGGACATTCAAGTCTCTTCCATGTTGACCCGAAAGCTTTTTTTTTCTCTTTATGTGTCATTCTACCTTTGTGTTCATTGTTCTATGAGTACTTGGGGAATGATGATGGTTCCGAGCTCTATTATATCATTGTAGAAAAGACATAATGTTGTCTGTGGATCCCTTATGTGTTTTCATTTTGGGGGCAACCCATTTTCATGATGTAGCTTTATCTTCTTTATCATTTGGAATTTATCATTTTCCTACTTTAATGTAATTTCTCACAACATGGTGTTTAGCAATTTCTTTAAAGTTGGGGCATACATGTCCCCTCTCATTTTTTTCATATTCCCTTCAAAGTGTGTTCTTCTTAAGTCATGTGAAATTTCTTCTTCTTGGTGACATTAGGTTTGATGTCCTACAAGAGTGTCACCTTTCTTAGCATATGACATTCCTCTTGGTGGTCATGTTATGGTATGCATTCCCTAAGATGTGAATCCTTTATTACTTGACTTATCCTCTCTTGGTGGTGATGTCAAGCACGATGTTCCCTAATGTGTGACCTTTCATGCATTACAAAAAACCCCTTTGACTATCCTATCCTATTGCTATTAAAATATTATCATGGCCTCCAACCATAACACAACTTGCTTTCCAGTTGTGCCTTTTTAGTTTTCATGAGTATCTAGAATAATGCAACTTGCTAGCCATGTGGAACTTTTCACCATTTTTGTAGTGCCTTATCAAAGTCATCAAAGGTATACCTTTTGGTATAGTTGACATATGGGATCTTGTAGACTTGGCATGATTTTCCCATCAACCACCCTTTTGTGGGGACATACCAACCTAGTGTGTGTTTTTCACTTTCTTGGGGCTCACCTAGTGGACACCAGATTTCACTTGTGAACACATTTTATGGATAACAACATAATTATGGCTAGTCCATCCTTCATTTTATTTCAAGTTTTGCATTAATTTTAACATTGTATAATTGTGCATCTTGTGTTGCTACTGAAGGCATGTGTCTCTTTGTGCCTTTTTTGGTTTTCCATGAATTCTTAGATCTTGGGGGCTTGATCACCCTCCTTGAACTTTGTCATATTATCTTTCCAACACTTGTACAATTATATCTCTCTTGGCTTATTTTTCTACTTTAGTGTGAGTTTGAGCCCAATTTCATACTCTCACTAAAGTGGGGGATAAATGAAGTGTAGAAAAATGTACACCTTTACATTTTCACACTAGGTTATCATCCCCTTAATTAATTGTACTCAATTAAGCCTTTAATTGGCCCAATTATGCATTCACAATCCTAAATAATTTTGTTTTTCAAAAGGGAAACCCACATTTAATCAATGCATACACTTAATTACACATCTTGGAAAATGTGTGTCCTAGGTTTAGGGCCTAGGACCCATTCGCCCTTGGGTGAATGGGCCCCAGGTTAAGTCTTTGGACCCAATTTTTAATATGTTTTTGGTGGTATTTTAATGATGTAAATTCAAATTGCGAAGGTCAACTTATGGTGTCTAATTGTTAGGTAATTAAGGAAAAACCTATAAATACAAGGTATTTTTATCAAATTCAAATCCTAATCAATCTAGAACTTCAAGAGATCAATTACAAGAGAAAATATTGTTGCCAAGAGAATTCAAGAGAAAATCTATCAGTCATTTACTGCAACATTCAATATCCTATCATGATGTCAAGATTTATGTGTGTTCATGCATGTTTTTGGAGCTAACATAGTGATGTAGGTTTCAAGTTTCAAGCAAGCATTCAAGCATCAAGATCTATCAATAAATCAAGTCATTTCATGCAAGATCCAATCCTTAAAGAGATGCGTTAGACTTCAATCCTCTAAGGGAATACATTAAAGGGTTTGGTGAGTTGTGACATAGAATTATTCACTCATCAAATCCTTCATTTTTTCATTATTTCATTATCAAGGTTTAATTATCAAACTAGGGTTTGACCAAGGAAAACCCTTATCCACCAAAAATAAGCATTTTTCTCCTCTCTTTGTATGTGAAAATTTACAAATGAAGGATTGAAAGTTGATCAAAAGTGCAATTTTGCAAAGTTTTTAAAGTTGTCATCAAATTTGTCAAGACATGGAAACTCACCTATAGGTTTTATTTCCAAATTTTCAATAGTAAAACTTGGTGGAATCAGAAACTTAGATTTGGGATCTGAGGACTAGAAAAATAATTTTTAGATCCTTGTATAGAGACCCATTCACCTCTGGCTGAATATGTCCTTCAGTAGAGCTTGGAACCCACTTTTGGAGCTAGGTAAACACCATCCTAACCTTCTCAATTTTTTTGGTTAATTTCTATTTCTAATAGTGTTATCATAATACTTCATATTCTAGGTGTTAGATCTCATAGGTTTGATTGTTAAAACACTTTTATCTTTCTCCCAAAATTGCCTTTCAATCATTTTTGTCATAAGGAAGCTGAGGTCCCATAGTGTCCAAAATCTAGGTTGTCTCGCCTTAAGAGTTGTAAGTCAATTCTAAGCATTTGTGGCACTATCCCTCTTCATAATGAAAATGGGAAAGGTGGATCTGTGATTAGGTGGAAACCCCCTTTTGCTTTAGCATACTACCCTTATCGCACATCTCATTTTAGGGACCCTCTCCACTTTCCCTATGTTTTAGGTTGCTTGAATTTTGAATATGTCCTACGATATTATCATAGGAATGACCTACTTTTTAAATTTCTCTTATCTTACTAGCATAATTTCCCTTACCATGATTGGGGATCAAATACTTGTATATCCCTAGATCATTATTCCCAAGGTTATTGGTCAATGTTTACTTCCACTTGGTTAATGAGATTTTAAATTATATTTTTAAGTTTCATGCAGTTAGATGTATTATGTCCCTTTGTTATATGGTATTCATAATAGTTATTTTCATTATACCATGATGGTTTGAATTGTGGTTGGTCATATTGTCGAAGCTTTGGAAGATTGATGAGGTTTGATTGAATCAATTTGCTTAAGACCGTTTTAATAGGTTCCCATAAGGGATTGTATTTATGTCGAGTTATATTATTAGGTCTTGTTGGTGGTCCTCTTAGGGGATTTGTATTTTGAACATGTTTTTATTTTTTGATTGGGGTTGTGTGTTTTGCATGAATTTTGTGTCTACCACATTGTTGTTTGTAACATTTTTGTTTTTGGCTCATATGTGTGGTTTGTCATTAGAGCTCAAAGGGTGATTCTTGTTGTCTTTGTAGATTTTGACTATCCCTTTAGAAATGAGAGCCCTTTTTATTGTGAGACCTTTTTCTATAATTTCTTCAAATGTATTGGCACATTGTATATGTAGGTGAGCCAATTTTTATGTTGAGATTTTGAACAAAGATGTCAACAAGTTTCTTTTCTAGTATGGGCCATTTACATTACTAGCTTTATATCTCCATCATTATAAAAAGGATGTGAATGTTTCTCCTTGGTTTTTTTTGGTGATGTAAAAATAGGTCATCGTAACCTCATGTTCTATATTATAGGAGAAGTGGGCTACAAATTTTTCCACAAGATCTTGGAATTTCTTGATAGTTGGGGGTAGGTGAGAGAACCATTTAATCACTCATCCACCTAAGCTCCATGGAAAGAGGCTCATTAGATATGTATCATCATATGACATCTTGAAAAATTCTACATAGAACTCCCTTATATGCTCACATGGGTCATTACATCCTTTGTACTAATTGAATTTGGGAATCTTGAAAATTTTATGGAAATTTGTCATATTTATATTCATGTCGAATGGATAGGAACATAGGTCTTCAAAAGAATATTTTTTCTTTGTGTGTCCCATTTGCATGCCATTGAAATTTTTATTTAAGTTATAGATGTGTGAAGCCAAGTCATTAGGAGAATTTTTTTATGTTCGGTTGAGTGGAATGTATGTGTTATGTTGGGGTATGGATGATGAGTTATATAATGGGTTTTGATTTGGTAGGATGTTAGGAGAGATTTAAGGAATGTTTTTTTGAGGGTTGGTTTGATATTGTTTTTGTGTTTAAGTGGTGTCATATAGATTGTATTGATACTATGGTAGGATTTTGTGTTGAGGAATTTGTTGTTGATGATGGTGGATTTTTTGTTGTGGGGTTTGAGGTATGTATTATTGAGGTATTTGTTGTTGTGGGGTTTGAGGTACACATTGTTGATGGATTCATTGTTGTGGAATTGAGGTATGTGTTATTGATTGATGGATTTATCATTGTGGTCGAGGTATGTATTGGTGATAGATTTGTTGTTGAGGGATATGTGTGTTGATGGACACATTAGGTGTTTGTGTTTATGAAATATATGAGGTATTATTGTTTCTTTCTATATCCAATTTAGGATCTTATTTTGTGTTGGTAAGTAAGGAATTATATGAGTTGGAAGGGTAATTTAAGTTTTTGGGGTTGTTAGTGCTCCTTGTCATATTCAATGTTTGTGTAATGTTTGAGACATTAGGGTGCACATGAGGTGGTGAAGTTGGTGTTGTGAATGGATTGTTTATATAGTTCATCATGTTGGTATTCAGAGGGTTTGGTACATCTAGGTTTGGTTGGTTTGACTTGAATGAGGATATGTGAAGAATGTTTGTGACTAGATTTTAATAAAGAGGATTCACAAATTGTTTAGAAAAGGGTAAATAATGTGTCAAATGGGGTTATACTATGTTGAATTTCGGTATTTTATATGGGATGTGGCATGGTATTTTTTCAATGATAGTATGTACTATAGGGAAACTATCATGTATAGGGACACTAGATTTTATAACATTTGTAAAATCTTGCTCCCTAATTGTGGCAACATTATAGTTCAGAGGTAGTTTGGAACCACCTTGTGTAAGTTTGAGAAAACACAAGTTATGGTTAGGGGATAGTAAATAATAAAGTGTTCTAGTCATAGAGGGATCTTGTTGTATCTCTAGAAGTTGTTCTTTAGTGAATTCTCAAAATCTCTTGAGTTTATTTGTGATGTCTTCAATAATGGTAGCTTGATTTTGTGATTGTTGTTGGGGGGTTTGACATTCTCAAGGATTGAATATGTTTCTAGGCATCCCAAATTTGTTTTTGGAAGTGCTCATGAGCACCGTGCCACTTGAACTACTTTGGTTGCATTCCATGATCCATTTGTATTGAGATCTTGTTATAGGAATAAATATTTTGATGACCTTATAAAATGTAAGGTGTAAGTTTGGATGATGTGTTGGGGGTTAATTTTTTTTGTTTTCAAAATGGACTTGGAAAAGGACACAGTACGTATATTTGGACCAAAATTTGGTGTTTATGTTATTTGGATGAAAGATATGAAAACTCTAGAAGAGAAATTTTGATTAGATCTTGTTTTGATGGATGTTGAGGATAATCTTTGCCCCCCCTAGAATAATGAGTCCACGAAAAGGTAGATGATAACGAGCTTATGAAATTAGGAGTAGAAAAATACTACTAAGCTAGCTTGCTCACAAACATTGATGCTAATTCAACAATTCACTTGAAAACAACTTTTTTTCTAGAAAAAGCTAAACTAGAGGATATGATAGGAGATCTAAAAAAGACTGTCTAATTTTGGTTGTTTTGGATGAGTTGTTTGTTGTTGTTGAGGAGGTTTTTATTTGGTCTAAAACTAAAAAGATGTGATTCTAGAAGTCCAAAATGAAGGTATGATATGAGATGTGTGGGAATATTTAATTTACTATTTTGGATGATATTTTATGATTACAAGTCTATTTAGCACAAGTCTCGGGTCCTATAATGATTGACTATTGAATTCCAGAATCTAGAATTTTAGGTATTTTGGAAAATTAAATTGAGAGTCAAGCATGTCGATGTATATTTCAAAAGTGTTGCTTTAATTTATCAAAAGTTCGGCACTACCCCTATCATAAGAAACTAATCATGGTAAAAGCATTAGGGTTTGTAGAAGCATCACTATGTAAGGAAAAAGTGGTGGTTTATGGATGAAGTGTCATTATGCAAAATTTAGGATTTTTAGGATTGACATAGAGCAATTTTTTGATAAAAAACACTGAGTTGCTTAGAAGCATTGATATGTAAATCAAAATCATCGATATGCTTTTGGAAAAAGTGTCAAGTTGCATTCAAAAGCGCTACATAATTGAAAAAGCATCATTGTGACACAAAAGAATCAATGTAACATAGAGTTAAGATTTTACAAGTTAAACTAAAATCTAACAAGAATAATGGGAAATAGATTAACAAAAAAATTAAGCAATTAAGGTTAGAAAATACTAAAAATCCACAAAAGAAAAATTAATTACACCAATTAACCAATGAAGTTGAATGCAATGCTTGATTGAATAAAATACAAATCAATAATATAACTCAAATTAAGATCCAATTGCTCAAAGAAAGCATGAAAACCTAGTACTCCATTATTGAATTATGAGAATTCGATGTGGATTTCTCAATTATGCATAACCCATGTTGAAAAAGCTTGTTGATGAATATCTTGACTCACAATGATAGATCAAATGCTCAAAAATGACGAATGCTCAAGCTCATGAAGATTGTGAATGAATTTGATGAAGAACTAAGACTTATTTTATAGAATTCATGGAGGTTTGATCAATGGTAGAGATTGGAAGAAAAAGACCAAGGGTGGAGATTGAATGAGAGATTTAGTTAACTAAAGTTGACCCTAATTTAAGGGAGATATTTTAAGATATTTTATGCAAGGAAGATATTTTGAAAAGACAATATTACATTTTGAAAATAGAATATGTCATGTGAAATTAGTAATTAAATAATTAAGCCAGTATTGGCATGGTGTGATGGTTTATAGGTGGCATTGTTGTTCTTGCCACCAAGGTTCAAACCCTGTTGGGGTGGTATTGTTGAATGGTTGTATCCGATTCATAGCTCCGGTCAAAAGTGTTTACCCCTTGAATAATAAAAAAAAAAGTAATTAAATAATTAAGAAATTATTTAATTGTGAGATGAGAGGAAATTAAGATTTTTAATTAAATAATTAAACAATAATTTAATCAGGTAGATTTGAAGAAAGTTAAGAATATAATTAAATGATTAAAATTATTTAATTAAGGTAGAAGGGAAAATTCTAAAATTAATTCAATAATGCAAAATTATTTAATTAAGGTGAATTAGAGGAAAATTGATGAAAATGTTGAATTAATCAAATAATATTAATTATTTAATTAATAGAGGAAACTAATGAATTTAATCAAATAATTAGAAATTATTTAACTAAAAATGATGAAATGAGGGGATAATGTGGAAAATAATTAAAACTTGTGAATTAGGAATGCGTGATGTGTTCAGACAATTTTAGATGTGTACACTTTTTAATGCCATGTTCTTACCAAACTACCCCAACAAAATTACAAGAAATATAAAATTACTTATAGTGTAGTGCACTCATGAGGTGAGACAAAAATAAAGAAGTATTTCTAAGTGAGCTTAAGTGTACTGTGAATAAGACCTAGTCAAGCTAGATATGTAAAACATTGTTTCACACTAATATCCCCCCTTAAATGATATTTAGGGAGAATTATAAACACTTAAAATTTTAAAGATGCATGAATGAGTCATAATAACAAGGATTGATGAGGTATCCATGTATAATAGAGTCTCTCACAAATAGATAAAAGGAGGAAAGATAATAGAAAACACTCCTCTAAAAAAGAGAATGAGAAGGATAAATAAACATCCTCAAAAATTATCCTTGAAATATAGGAACATGAAGAACTTTTGAAGCATGTAGAAGTTAAAAAATCTACTGAAGGAGAGTTGGTTTCTATTAGAATAAAAAAATACTCCATTGAATGTAGATCAAGATAAATGAGGCACAAAACACTACATAAGTTCCCTCAATTACACTAATCAACCATATATTCTTAGATAAAGGTAAAATAATTTATGAGGTTGGGAGTGTAGATGGAATTATGATTAGAGAGACAAAAAAATAATCCATGAGTCACCCCATCAACACTATTATATGTGCATATTATTCTCTACAAAAGTATTTGAGTCTTATGAATACTAAACAACTAAAAACTTTAGAAGGATTCCTCCACTACTACATTGAAACCAAGGAAAAATAAGAATAACCATGTGATGATACCCCCCATACTGCTGACAAGGGGGAGGTATTGGCAGATCTACTAAAATGCACCACAAAGGTGTGCAAAGGAATGAATAATAACTATTAGGCCTTATATGATTTACATGTAACTAAAAAAGGGTGTGTAATGAAAAAGACACACACACATGAAGCTAGAATGCTGAATTATTTATTTTCACGGAGGGATAGTCACTAGAAAAAATTGTGATGGAAAAAATTAAGGAAAGTATACAACCCCCCATGGCGCTTCAAAAACTAGTGTGAGTATAAAAATGCATAATATGATGTGAAAAATTCTCTCAAAGGAACACAAATTTAGTTTTTGTGCTTTATCTTATTGCATATAGAAACAAATGTATTGTTGTAGAGTTATTGTCCAAAAAATTGGACTATAGCATAAAATAATCAAATTCAAAGTGTCTCAATTTTTATAAAAGATGAAGTAATTCCTTAAATTATTGTTTATCATGGAGGAAGACTCAATTGATTTAAAAGAGGGAGTGGATTTTTTATCTTCAAGTGGAAGGTATTCTCATGAATTGAAGTTGATTTTTCCTTAATTTGTTGTGAATTAAAGGTATAGTTCATCTTATTTCAAGTCATTATGAACTACACTAAAAAAATAGGTACTAAACATATGTCTTACAACCTCCCATAATAGAATATTATTAAAAGTAAAGCCCCCAAAAAAACTACAAGGTGCTTTTAGTAAAAAATTACACAAATCTTGAATCAATATTTTATAGAACATAGTGATTTTACAAATTAAGGATTTCCAAACAAAAAATTTGATATTATAATCAAAATCCTTGTGTTTTTTTTATAATATTTATTTATTTTGTCTAATTTTAATATTGTGGGAAAAATATATGCCTTGTTAAAACATACAAAAAAATTAGATATTTAGACTGTAATTAGATTCATAAATAGAAAAAACATAGAAAAATTATATCATAATGGTGAAGTGTTAAGAAAGAGATTTTTTATGCTTATAAGAAGTCAAAAATTTGACTCCATATACCCAAGTTATGGTTAACAGAAAATATAAATTTAGGATTATTGCACAAGCCCTACTATCTCTATGATGGATCTAGGGAAAACCCACACATCTAGGCAGTGTGCTAATAGTGTAAATGGAGAGTGGTCAATATACAATGGAGGTGGCCCTAGTGGTCATAAATGGGTGGATCCTCAATGATGGAAAAGAAAGGCAATACTCCTAATCATGATTAGTAGAGGAGGATTATGTTTAATCCCCTGACCTGGGCTAGGTGTGTTCAAGGGCTGAGTACCCCATTACCACCCCCTAAACTTCTATGTTTCAACCTAAAAGCATTGTCCCTACATAATTTTATAACTAATGTCAACATTTCATAGGGACTATACCCTACATCAATATATATTTACCTCCCCTTTGTATGATGACACAAAAGTGTCCTAACACATAATTTGAGACAACCTAAGAATAGTCTAGCAATAAAACGGTTGTATCCATATATACTATGTTAATTTTTGTACAATCACCATTCAAGCCACTCCTAAAAATATGAAAAAAAATATCTCCAAAACTTATAGTGCCATATATGAAAATATACTTTTTTGAGCCTTTTGAGTGAAACAATAAGGTTAGTTTTCTCTAGGATGCACAATATGAAATTAGGTTCCCAAAATAATATAAATTCAACATAATTTGGGAGGGGGTTTGAAAGAGTACTTTGATACCATGTTGGAGTAACTAGCATCAAATGTAGGATCCAAAAACTTCCACAAAGAAGAATTTTCATACAAATAATATTATTGTACAAGTGAAAAGTGTAAAAATACTTGACTTGAATATAAAGACAAGGATTAAGAGGGGACAAGGAATGAATAAAAGGTTGACTATCCATATAAAGGTCTGACACATGTGGGCACACTTGGGAGAAGTGTGATGACACATTTAGCACACTCATGAGGTGAGAAAAAATTAGTGAACTCTCTCTAAGTGAACTTGAGTGTAGTGTTAATAAGACCTAATCAAGCTAGATACGTAAAACACTTTCACACTTACACCTAAATGGGGTAACTTAATGCATTTATTAAAGATAGAAGGATCAATTGTATTGCATAGATCTGAGGAAATCCTAGAATAATATTGTATGGAAGGTCAAGATCAATAATGTGCTATAAGGTTTGTTGCATAATTGGAAAATGTATGATTCCTATCAATCCTCACTTAGTGTATCATATGCATTGGTAGTAATAGTTTTAATCCAATACTTTTTGTAAGTAACCAAGATGTTGGACTAACCTTAAAGTACAAATGTTTAGGTTTTATTGATTATCTACAAGCGCTCTCTACTTTATAATTAGTGATGAAGGCTTAAATGTATATGGGGGTTATAATATGGTCCTACAAGAGGCATATAATGTTGGAAAAATGTGAGATGATGGTTTGAGAATAAGTGCTTAATGAGAGCATAAAATTGTGATGGATCGGTATTGTTCAAGGCTCTTGAATCTTGTAGTATTTTATTCAATACATCCTTGTGAACATTATATGTGTTAATAAGTTTCATGATTGAGATTTATTTTAGAGTCTTCTGAAGTTGTTCAATAAGGTTATATTGGCTCTTGGGACTAGGTAAAGGGGGCCCTTGAATAGTTTTTTTTATCTATCTCATTATAGGGAGACTTGATTTTGATGGTATCTATTTTATTGTTTAGATAATCCATATTACTAATAGGTTATGGAAGTGAACCAAAATATTATTTATAGTGATATGGAGGTGGCTGATATCATAAAAAATATGTAGTTCTGTTGCTTCTGCCCCTCTTTTTTGGCAGTTGTTTTGTTGGTGGTTTGTTGCTTTTTTTCTGCTTGCTAATTTTTTTAATTTTTTTTTCTTTTGATGTGGCATTCCTTTTTGTAAAGGGTTTCAGGGCCTCTTCAAAACCTATTTTACCTCTACTTGATAAGGAAAAATGTTAATTAAAAACTATTAAAAAAATGATTAAAAAATAAAATAAAATCATAGAAATAATTCTTTGAATTGTTTAAATAAATTAAAAATTCAATCTACATTTAAAATGCCACAAATCATTAGTTTACGTCATTCTTAAATTCTTGACATTTGTCTAATATGATTGGCATAAATTAAAAAATAATAAAAAATGATTTTGAGTATCCTACTTAGGCCAAAAAGTGGAAGACGCTATTGTGAGATCACTCATCCAACACAGTGCTTGAATGGAATTCTTGTATATTCTTGGAATAAGGTGTTGACCTTCAATGGTGGAGTTATGATGTGAGGATACAATTCAAAATTTCATTGTAAAATAAGGGCCAACTTTGCAAGAGAAATGTATAAAAATTTGGTTAGCAAAAAATTAGATAGGTAATATGCAAGTCAAAAGCAAGGAAGTTAGTTTAACACAAATAATTTGTAACAAACTCACAAGTTGTGTGTGGAGAACATAAGCATGAGCACAAAGGGTAGGCTTACAAAGGTTGCACAACTTCATGTTAAGCTTGCCACAAATATAATATCAAAACTCAAATTTTAAAGTAAACATTTCCAAAACTAAATTATTATCGTTTTAATTTTTTAATTGATGCTTAGACAATAAATATAGTATCAAACTCATTATCTAAATATATCTAAATTAATTTCATGTCTACAAAATTAATCAAACAATTAAAATTCTCATAATATTTTTAAAGTCGTCTACTTTTCAAACTACCTCAACAGAATCACAAGCAATTTAAAATTGATTTATTCTCCAATTTATCATTTAGTTATATTTTAAAAATCTAAAAATTAATTATAGAATATAAAATGGGTGCTATATAGTGGCATACTACTTCCCTTTGAAATATTACAATAATTACATTTATTTTCCCTTGTAATGTAATAATTTCAACTTTCCTTTTTTATAATGTATTATGTTAATTAACACATTTGAATGTTAATTATAACAATGGAAATTTCAAATAACATTTCTTTTGCCTTGTATTATGTTAATTAAACTAGTATGAACATCTTAACTATATATCTATCTAAAAAACACCAAGAAATATCGTCTTTGAATTATTTTAGTTATTCAAAGCTATTTTATTCACTAAATGTATATTTCATTATGCCTACTGGTGTTCTATAGTGACAACTTAACCATTTACACATTAAAGTGTCAATATATTAATCTCATTCATGGATTCTAGATCCACTTTCAAAATTAAAGTCTTATCACCTAGTTAAATGGTCCAATCCATAAGTGAACCATTAAACGTTAATACTACTTCTAGGGGAAACATAGGTACATCATGTGTAGGGTGTGTGATTAGAGACTAAAGGGGAAAATTCATCAAAGAAATAGCTAAGAAATTGAACCATAGAACAAACAATGAATTGGAGGTCAAAGAATTCTCACAATGTTTGGAATTGTAAAGTTTATCTTGAAATGGTTATCAAAAGGATAATTAAACCAACTCAAGATAGTGGCAAGTGAGGGATATTATTTCTATGAGGGGTGTTATGTTCATTTTTCACTCACATGACACATTATAATTGATGACGTGTCCACAAACAATTGATCAACATCTTTTGAGGACCATCTATCTCACCTTGTGTCATGGAAGAAGAAGCTAGCTAGTTAAATAGACAATTGTGTCAAATGTCTATGTCATTGTAGTGTCAATCATGATAATTAGTATTTTGATACTCATCTAGGAAAAATCTAAATATGTGTAATGGGTCTTAAGTAAAATGTTTATGTTCCTTTACTCTATTAGGTCTACAAGGAAACTTTTTACAACCTTTTTTATTCTAGATATTAATATAAAGAGAGAGGGCCCTAACCCTCAACTAATTGATCAAATAATAATAAATATAGTATGAATATTTAATAGTAATCATAATATTTAACAACAAATATAAATATAAATATATAAAATACAAATTACTATAGATATTTTAAATATCCATCTTAAATTATATTTAAGAGTTTGTTTTTTGTCAGTAATAGGAGTATTTTTATTGCTAAAAGGAAATTTTCATAGATTTAGAGTTCATTTTTAGAACAAAAAATATCACTAGCATAGAGTTTTTCCCTGAGGCACATTAACATGCATAATTGCAAAAACTACCATCACCGCACTACCAATCTTTTCACAATTTGGGCTAAATTTAAAACAATACCAAAAACTTTAAACAATTTTAACTTAAACAAAAAATTAACCCTATACAAAAAAACCCACTTTGTGTCTCCTACAACCTATCTAACTTCTATATACCTTAAAAAATATCTAAAACTACGAACAAAAATTTAGCATTTTCTTCCATTGCACGCTACCTGACACTTCATCCTCCTTGCTTCTTCACCTTATTTGAACGCCTCCTCATTTTTTCCTTCACTTTCTCCATCCTCACAACTTCTACCTTCACTTTCGCAATGAATTCTTCGACCTTCACTGACTCAATGAAATGTTTGAGAGCCTTCCAACCCAACCTTGCTTCTTCCTTGCATTAAGCTTTAAACCCCCCCTCTGGCCAGTAAATGAAAGGAAGACAACCCTTTGCATCTTCAAAGTCCTCAATCTCGAAAGGTTCATTAACATCTAACCCCACACCCAAAATAGCCCATTCAAGAATGGATTCCATTCCCACCAAGAAATTTGGGTGCGCCAATAGTTTCATCACTTCCTTGACCATTTTAGCTAACTCTCCAAGATCAAGACTCCAAGCCACCATCATGGAGTACACATCCATGTTTTTTTTTTAACGGTGCCGTAGGATTCCAAATTCTCTTCTGAGAATCATTTGAACACATTTTACCAGCCTTTCATCCTCAATAAGAAACAAACCTGTTGGCCGCTTCGTCGATGCATTCCCATAAAATGGGCTGAGCTGTTGCCTAGATAGAAATGTAAAATTATCCTCCATTTTTTCTTTGCTCACCACTTCCTTCACCACAAAATAACTTCACTAAAATCCTTCACCACACCTAACACACTTCTAACAAGGAGATCGAGGAAATAAAGTGATGGTTTCTCAGTTCTTCCACTTCAAAATAAAATCTTTATGTCCTTCAAGCCCATCGCCACCCTTTCAAGTGCTTCGACCATCTTGTCACAACTACGACACTCGAATCTCCAGGCTTCTTAATTAATGCACCGTACCTTCAAAGCTTCGCTCAATCTGCCAAATTAACACTCCTCAAGTCCTCCAATTTTAATTCGCCAACTTCACTAAATTTTAAGGCCCATTTTGACAAAACATCTGCTTCAATATTTCCTAACCTTTTAATGTGGATTATTGCAAAGTTTTCACATGTAATTAATTCATTTCTAATTTCCTCAATTAAATTTTGGAGGTGCCGCACATTTATTGTTCCCTTCATCATGACTTGGACAATTATTAAAGAATCCCCTTCGAGATGAATTTTTGAGGCTCCCAAGCTTTTTCCCAATCTAAATGTTGTTAAAGCTACTAATGCCTCAGCTGTATTGTTAGTCCTATCTTCCAATTTATTTGCACCAAAGGCTACCACCTCACCCCTCCAATCTCTAATGATGAACCCTACTCCTAATGGACCTAGGTTCCCTTTTGAGGCTCCATTGAAGTTAATTTTCCACTATCCTTCTTTCGGTTTTTCCCATTTTATTACTTCAAATTCATTAATAGCTGGTTTAACCTTGCTAGGCCCCTTAACGAGCCATATTTAAGAGGTTTTTTTTTTTTTTCAAAACTATTTAAAATTATTTTGTTTTATTTATATTATTTATTTTATTTTTATTTGAAGTGATATATTTTTAAAAAAAATATATATATTAAGAGTTATTTTATTTAGTTAAAAGTTATTTATATTTAATATTTTTTTAATATATGTGGATTTGTTAATAATTTTTACTAATATTAAATATATTTTTTATTTATAGATTATATTTATATACTTTAGAATTATTTTAATTTTTAAAATTTTACTTTTATTTTATATTTATTTATCTAATAAAGATTAAAATAAAATTTTAATTATTTTATTTACTTAAAGAATTTTTTATTTTAAAATCATTTAAAAACTATCTTATTTTATTTGTGTTGATTTTATTTTAATTTTTTATAACACTTTTTAATATAATTAGATCAATTAATATATTAATTAAAATATTTTTTTATTTCCACAAATGCTTTGAGAGACATTTAACTAGAATATGGAAAGTTTACTTGGACTAATAATAGAAAATATTTCTTACAAATATCAGAAAGGTTAGATAGATTCTTGGTGTCTTCAAATTGGTTCATCTCTCCACACAAGTTAAAATCATATATTTTTCCATACCCGAGTTCAGATCATTATGCAATCTGTCTAGATATCTCATACATTTCTATGCCAAGGGTAAAATATTCATTCAAATTTGAAAGCATGTGGTTCAGGCATCCTCAATTTCTGAACCTTCTCAAGCAATGGTGGGAGAGTGCTCCATATGAGGAAGGGACTAAGATGTTTCAATTTTATAAGAAATTGATTCATGTAAAACATCAAATAAAAATTTGGAACAAGCAAGTTTTTAGAAACATTTTTCATCAGAAGGATTTAGTGTTTAAAGAGCTCTCAGCAGTCCATGAGTGTATAATACAAAATGCTCTAGATGCTGCTCTCTATGATAAACATAAGCTATTACAAGAAGAATGGGAAAAAATATGTGCAAGGGAGGAAGTATACTGGAGACAAAAGTCTCAGGAGCTTTGGTTAAAAGAAGGTGATCGCAACACAAAATTATTTCATGCTTTTGCACAAGTTAAAAAGGTAGCTAAGTCAATTCAATCAATCTAGGAAATGACCTTAGGAAACTGGCTAACAAAGGCAGATGATATTAACAACGAGGGCATTAAGTTTTTTTCACAACTCCTTTCTACCTTGCAATCAACTGATGACAATAGAATCATTAATGAAAATGATCTTTTGGCCACAATTCCTCATCTTATTAGCAATGAAGATAATCATCTTTTGATGAGGCCATTTACCTTGGAGGAATTGAGAAATGTAGTCTTCTCATTTCCACCAGAAAAAACCTTGGTCTAGATGGTTATACAACATTATTTTTTCAAAAATGTTGGGATTTCATATGCTTTGAACTTTTATGGGAACTT
Source organism: Sequoia sempervirens (assembly GCA_007258455.2). Lineage (NCBI taxonomy): Eukaryota > Viridiplantae > Streptophyta > Pinopsida > Cupressales > Cupressaceae > Sequoia > Sequoia sempervirens. Next base: position 51,568 of record VDFB02271031.1, read on the forward strand.
GAAGAGTCTAGGAGAACAAGATCCATCCTTAAGCAATACAATGTAACCAACATTGCAATTATCCCTAAGGTCAAAGAGCCTAAAATGTTTACTGAATTTAGGCCAATATCATCGTAAAATACAATATATAAAATATTCACGAAAGTAATTTATCTGAGATTACAGCCTCTTATTCCCAAGATTATATCTCTTGAACAAGGAGGCTTTGTCCCCCGAAGAGAAAGACATGGAGCAATTGTAACACACAAAGTATTGCATACCATAACTACATCAAAGCTGCCTACTTTCATTATCAAAATAGATATGATGGAGGCTTATGACAAAGTAAATTTGCAGTTTCTTAATAAGGTCTTGACAAAATTTGGATTATGTTCTCAGTGGTGAAGATGGATAATGTCATGTCTTTCTGGGGCTAAATTTTCAGTAATAATAAATGGGGAATCCAATTGGTTTTTTCAGCTCCACCCAAGGCATTAGGCAAGGGGATCCACTCTCTCCTTTCCTATTCATAATTATGGTTGAAGCTTTAAGCATATATATTCTTCTAAGGCATAATCATAATATTTGGCAAGGTGTGCAAATTTCAAACACAAGGATAGTAGTAACTCACTCTCTTTTTGTTGATGATACCCTATTATTTAATAAATCATCAATATCAGAAGCTAAGCAAGTCAAAGAAGTCCTAGATAAATACTCATCAACTTCTGGTTAGAAGATTAATGTTGCAAAGTCAAAAGTTTACATTCTAAATACTCTTGATGATTTGAAAAAGAAAATAGTTAACATATTAGGTTTTTAGGAAGCAGAACTACCCTACTCATATTTGGGAATACCCTTCTTCAAAGGGGAAAACAAGGCTGGTTATTGGGGTAAGGTCATTGATCGATTACAATCAAGGATTCTCATTTGGAAAGCTAGGTGGTTGTCACTCATAGGAAGAATTCTTTTAATTAAATTAGTTTTATCTTCAATTCCCAATTACTTCTTAGCGGTCCTTAAAGCCCATGCCTCTGTTATCACTGAAATTGAGAAGATAATAAGATCATTTCTATGGAAAGGCAATATTGATGAAAGAAAAAAGATTCCTCTAATTTCCTTAGAAGGTTTTGCAAAAGGAAAGAAGCAAGGTGGAGCAGATATTCAAAATCTCAATTGGAGAAATAAAGCATTTGGAGCCAAACTTACATGGAAAATGTACACCAATTTAGAAGCCAAATGGTCAAAAATATTGCAATCTAAATACCTAGGTAATGAAAACCCAACAAGAATATTTATTGTGGCAGATCCTCCAAAGGGGTCTGCTATTTGGAACTTCATCATAAGCAACATAAGCCTCATTAAAAAATATTCATCTTGGGAGGTAAATGATGGGCGAAGTGTTAAATTTTGGGTAGATTCATGGAATGGGAAGCCTATGTTGTTAGTTAATCAGGATCTTCAAGAGATAAGAGCAATTTTATCTCAAGAGTGGGGTGAAAATATTTTAGATTATATTCACTCTTCAAATCCTCTAATGGGCAAAGTAATTTGGAAAACACCCTCAACTAGTTTAATGAGTAATCAACAATCTGATCTCTTCACTAAGAGCTTGAATGAAAGAATAGTTTACTTATCATCTAAGCTAGATAGAATTTTATGGTCAACATCAAAAGTAGGCTCATATTTTGTAAAGGAAGGATATGCAGTACTTGCACAACATAAATATTCCATTGAACCTCAATGTGCATTTTCTTTTTGTTGGAATAATAAATTTCTTCCCAAAGCGGGAAACTTTGCATGGATGGCCTTACAAAATAGAATTTTAACTAGTGATTGTCTAGTTAAATTAAAGATTGTTGAACCTTTTAAGTGCTCATTATGTGAAATTGAATTTGAAACAGTAAACCATATTTTTGTGCAGTGTGTTTTTTCCAATCAATGTTGGAATTTTATTAAAAACAAGTTACAACTTTCCATTCCATTACCAAACTCCATTTGGGATCTTTTCCAAGCTTGGCCAATTCTGTATCAATCCTCTTTCTTTGCGTGTATTTGGCTCATTATCCTGGCTCTTGTAATTTGGAATATTTGGTGGGAATGAAACTTGAGAATCTTCAGGAAAACTAAATCTCCAATGGAGTTGGTACTTTTGAAAATTGAAAAGGAAATTTTAGAAAGGGTCAACTCATATGTTCAAAGAGAGAAATTCATTAATTCCTCTTTTACGAGCTGGGATAACTCTATTTTGAAAGAGTGGAAAGACATCAGATTGCCTTTTGATGGTAGCCTTTTCAAAAATGATGTATCACAAAGGCTGATAGAGCATCAGTGAAATGGATACCACCTCAAAAGGATTTCATAAAATTAAATTTCGATGGGGCATCTAAAGGTAATCCAGGATTATCAAGGGAAATAATCTACATTAGAATTGCATTAGGGGTAGTTTTGGCAGTTTCCTCTTTTCATCTGCAAGATGGTACTAACAATTATGCAGAGGCTCAAGCTTTGTTATTGAGCTTGGAATTGGAAATCCAGATGGGATTCTCAAAGCTTCATATTGAAGGGGATTAATTAATAATCATTAATGCATTTAGGGATAGGAAAGTTCAAAATTGGAATCTAAACTACATGCTGAATAAAGCATGGTCACTACTGGATAAGCTTGAATTGTTAGTAATATCGCATACTTACAGAGAAGGGAATAAAGTAGTAGACTTCTTAGCGGGGTTGGGGAGTGATAAAATAGAGATAAGGGTAATTAATGATTTAAGTGATTTAAATGCTTTCCCCCAATTGCTTGATTTAATATTGCAAGATGCTAAGGGCATATAGATAAAATTCAAAGTTATCTTTGCTTAGGTAGATGGACAACCACTTAACCCTTCTAATGAATGCATTCGTTGTCATCTTGCAATGTCATGTTTAATTACCATGTGATACTAATGCTTCATCATGAAAGTGCAGGACTCTCATCAGGTATTTGAAATATAGGTTATAATACATGTTTTCATGGAACTGAAGTATGCCACTCACACACTTGTGTTGGGAATGTAATATAGATTATCATGGCACTGAAGTACGCCACTCATATATTTGAATTGGGAAATTTTGTCAGAACACATTTAATAAGAAATTTTCTCATAGATCTTGCAAGGACAACATGCCTGAACTTAGTCTCCACTTTAGAACATAAAGGGCATGGCTAAATTTGTTGCTATTTTTCCATTATTTGCTTACAAAACTAGCCAAAGTTGGGCCTCTACCATTTTCAGGGCTGTCTTATAATGATTACAAAACTTGTATGAATGTGATTTTTGATACATTGTTGGAAATCTAACCACGTGTTAATGGGAAAACTAGCAGTCGTTTTAAAATCTTGAGACTCTTCATGTGTGTTATCCTTGCAAGGTCTCATTATCAAGAAATTCTGCCATAAAAAGTCAGTTAAGCTTGGATTTAAAATCATCATCGACTTGTTTCATTTTCACTATTCATTTCCCAGTGATATTGTAGTTTACAAAGGCTTTGGTTAATTTCGATCTAATGGAGTTAAAAGAGTTTCAAGTAAGAAATTACAGGGTGCCAGTTTCAGTTAAGCCATGGGAAGAACCTTTTTTAGATTCTATCAATAAAGATCAACTGCAAAAAGTCTTCAAAGTAAATTGTAAATTTGTATTAAATTGCATTAAATTCATCATAGGTGAGGATGTTTTGCATACAAAATTGCAAAGGATCATATTCCCAGCCAATTTATTGTCCATTTTCATATCAAACATTCTGGATCTCGTACAAAATTTCAATTTTTTAAAGAATATAGCTAATAAGTTTGTTATTAGTCTATATCTAGAAAATGATGCTTTACTCTAGAGTGTGCAGCAATATGATTTCACCAAGGGTGATGGTATAGTGGGAGGTTTCTTCCCAAGAAATTTAATTCATTTCAAAAAGAGATATGCATAAATTTTCCAAGGCATGCTTTTATCTACAATGCGTGATACTTCTTCCTACTTGTATCAAGCTCTTAACAAGTATAGGTTTGCATTTTATATGGAGGAGATAGATGACATTAAGAAGAAGTGTCATGCAATATCCTTCTTTAGGAATTATACATGTGTCCATGATCTGCAATTATCAATTCATCCACAAGCTGTGAAAGGGAAATTTTGTTATCGTTACATTCCTGACATAAACAAAACAATTCCATCGCATGATTATGATTATAAACAGAAGCAGATGGTGAATGAAGAGAGCTTAGTGAATGGTCCTCGAAGATTAGGAAACAATTCGGCTTCATTTTAATCATGTCTTCATACTTATCTGTTCAACAACCATCATTTTGGAATATTTTGTAATCAGGGCATAATTTTGAGATTTGTAAAGGGTTATTCGTTACTATTGCAGAATTAAATAGGGTGGTTTGTAAATGTAACATAGTATTTAATGATGTCTTTGGCTATGTAATGGGGCTTCTTATGTAAAGGGTTTTAAGGGTTATTGATAGTTAAAGGGTGTTGCATCTATATTTTGGTCTAGTCTGGGTCATGGTTTTTGTAAAATGTAAAAGAGTTATTTTGTCTATTATTATAAAGTGGTCAAATCGGAAAGCGTCAGTCAATGGTCCTTCTTGAGCTATAATCGGGGGTTTTCTTCCTCATTCTTTCCCACCGGTATGCTTACCTAAACCAAGGTTTTGTAAAACTTATTGTTATCTCCTAGAAATGCACCCTATGCAAAGTTATGAAAACCTGAGCTTTCTAGAGAAACATGGGAACTTTTCCAGGTTGTGGGTCACCTAAAAATGGAAAAGAACCTCTGGAGAAGGATGGATTCCTTTGTGTTATCACCTAACTACTGATCTTTGTAAGGAAAATGGAGAAGGAGTGCATGAAAATGAAAACTAAACCCTATGGTGATACACTAGAATGACAAGAGCAATGAGACACTCAGGTTACAATTGAATACTGATGATGGATATGGGACTACACAACACATTTCTATAGATTATGCATAATTATTTCACAAACAGGTTTGACATTCACACACTTTTAAGAAGGAAAAGTAAATTTTCACAAATTAAAAGCTCATGTGCAATTCAGTAAACACAATTTGTAACCTACATAATACTACTTTCGCAAAGAGAGGCATGCTAATATGAGACAAAGCTATAAGGAAATAGAAATATTTCACGAAGTAGCTTGATCAATCACCTAAAAATGCACAATATTTTACAAGAACCAGAAGGAAAATTAAACCATCAATGGTAACCAAGGTAAATTCTATATATCATGCTCCAAAATGAGTTATAAAAGTTTTCTAATCTGAGAAAGGACTGCAAAAGTCACAAAATTTTGAAAAGCATAAGAAGAACTCCCTTTTACAAAGAGGCAAAAATGCCATATATACTAAAATGTCAGCCTCTGCCCTAGGGCTCACAAAAATATCCGCCTCTGGAAAGATCCACCCTTAGATCTTTTAATGAAGTTAATGCTACATTAAATGTGTATTCCTAATGTCCATGTCGGTGAAGGGTCACTCCATGAATGGCCTCCTTGATCTTTTGCAACAATCACATTAACTTTTGGCCCCCGTTTCCACCCTCGAACTTCCATCAGAGCTACTTTGCATGTTTCTGAGTGCTATCATAAATGTCGATCCACTCCTACCAGTCGACATCCCAACTGTCCTTACGGTCTCATCATTTTTGTTCTTCTCCTGTTCTAGACCCTTCTGCAAGTTGACCCTTCTCGAGAAGCAACATCAGGTTTATCCTGCTTAGACCCTTACAGACGAACACCTCTGTCCACCGAATGATCCATCATTTTTTTATCGTAGAGCAGATCCATGTTGCTTACATTCTGATGATTTTCTTTGCAGGGCGGGTCAATCAGTCAAATGGAAAATGGTTCACCTTTAGTTCTCTCTGATTGGGCGAACATACTCCACGTAAGATTCCTGAGCGGTCAAAGGTACTTTAGACAAAATCGCATGTCGGTGAGACACTAATCGTGTCTCCCCGATGCGAGTATTCCTCACAGGACGATCGACATAGCTTGGGATTATCGGTGAGACCTCATATCGAGCTGTAGGAGTTTTACTGATATTTCCATTTCATTGCCCAGACATCTGCATTCGACAAGAGTTCTCGCTGAAGTATGCAGCAGACCCATCGCTATTAGTAAGACAAACATCAGTCAGGAAGACTTCATACCAAAGGCATAAACCTTCAGCAAGACCCCATCATTCGGTGAGACATCATGCTAAACTCAAACCCCATGGCTAGGAGTCTTACCGATTCCAAATATCCATTCAGCAAGACCCTATCAGGTCAGCAAGCATTTCACCGAGACCTTTCGTTTCGGCGAGACCTCACCCCATCGGTGAGACATCACAGCGAGAGCACCAACTTTCATTGTCCCCGAGCTCAAAATTTTTGGTGAGACATATACTGGTCGGCTAGACCTCCTTCCGAGCTCAACACCTTATACCAAAGGTACCATCCCTCGGCAAGACACTACCCCTTTGGCCAGATGTCCTCTTGTTTCAGTGAGACCTTGCTTAGTCGGCAATACCTCATAGCGATGATGTCTCCTTTCACCGAGACTTCTTTCATTTGGCTATGCATCATGGCGATGACACACCTTTTCACTGAGACCTCCAGTAGTCAGTAGGACATTATGGAAAACTCAAACCTTTCGCCGAGACCCTTCATCGGTCAACAGGACCTTATGCCGAAGGCAATCCCCTTTGGCAAGACTTTATGCAGTCGGAGAGATATCATCCCAAAGAAAATCATTTCCCTCGATGCCACCCTTCTGAACAACTTTTGGCGAGACATCCCAAGCGGAGAGATATAACACCTCATAGCGACCGAGATGTCTTGGCGATTATGAGGTTTTCCAATGGGTATAACATGCTGCTAGTCAGCAAGACATTCAGCTGGTCTCAATGACTTTCTTCTTTAAGGAGTTTTTTGCCAAATCTGAATGAGACATGCCTTCTAACAGACTTCCTTGAGAAATATCATTAGATGTATGATTTAATCCTGCACAACAACGTCCCTATTTGGCCTTCATGAACACTTAAAACATAGATTGCCCTGCCTAATTGAGCCTGCAGGTGAAAATCAGGTAACATTTCTAGTGACCTTTGCTAGATGTTTTCCTGCTAAAATTGGAGACCAGTAGCCAAAAATTGTCCATTGGGCTCAAAGTCACTTAATAAAAACCTAGAAGCAGACCTAGATCAGTTTTGAACATGGCTGCAACTCGCTTGAGACTCATAGAACATAACAGGTTACCGAAAACTTATTGAAACCAGAGAAACTGAAGTGAAAATACCTAACTATGCTGGGACAACACTTAGGGAATTGAAAAAATGCAACTAAACCTACCCTACACTAACCAGTAAGAATTTGGTCAAACAAAACCATTCACAGGATGATTGAAATAACTACCCCTTAATATGCAATGACTAGCATGCTTAAGGAAAACTAAGTGAAAAACAGAAAAATGTTTAACAAGACGATGCATTGCCTCTTGAAGAGGTGAATAAATTCACTTACCTCACTAAAAAAACCATATGTATTGTCAACCAAAGGAAGATAAGTGGGTTGAACATACTCTTGTTTAGCTGCTGGTGCATTCTTGATAACATCTTCTATTGTGTCTTCATGTGTGGGTGCATGATTGATCATTGGTGTTTTATTGAACTCCATCTGGAAAAAATATCTGATAGGGCAGCCTCTGATAAGGGTAAAGCTTGCACTTTCCTTGCCGATCTTTTGCTCATGAGCTGCCACTTGATCACCTTGCTGGCTGGAAAGATCTAACCTCAGTGACTGACTGGGTGGGAAAATAGAAACCTCCTCAGCATGCTCATGCTTTCCAAAATGAACATTCGTTCCTTCAATGGAGAATAATGAGATGGCTCCCTCCAACACATTTTCAATCAATTCATCAATATCTAGCTCTTTCATACTCCAGAAGCGAAGCTACTTATAATTTTCATCATCACTCAAAGAATCACACTCTAAATCACTATTTTTTTTTTTTAGTGAAGGAAGGCAAAAGTTTAACTGGTGATGTAGTTTCCAGCTCCTCTGTATGACAGAATTGAAGCTCCTCCAACTAGTTATGACTTTGCAAATCAGGTTCATGAGATATTTCTTGACTTAAGGGAATGAAATCTCTATCAGGACTGTGTTCCTTCTGTTGTTTTTGCATTTGTTCAAATTTATAAACCTGCTGTCGTAGCTTACCATGATTATCAACTTCTTCTTGGAGGATAATATCAGGTTTAATTTTAGGATTTTCTTCCTGAATTAAGGCCCTATTGTCTTGCTGATTATCATCAATTAGCAACTCTCCAATGTATTCCTTTTTTTCAATCATTTTCTGCTGTTGCTTTCTATATTCCTTCATAGCTAGATGTAACAGATTTGGAATTCTAATCTCCTCCATGGTGAATGAACTAACTTGATTAGTGAGCTACTCTTCTTCTGCAACAACTCTCTGTTCTTTGAAACTCCCCTCAAGCGGCCTCTTTCGAAACTCCTCCATTAGTTGGTGTTGATAATCCGAGTAAGCTTGAGTATTCTACACCTGAGCAAATAAGAACTTCATTTGTCCTTCCTTAGCAGTTATTTCCTGTTCGAGGCCTTTCTCGAATTGGATTATTTTTTCCACTCTCTCTTGATCATAAAAGTAGACTTGTTCAGCCATTTCTTGCTGCTGCATAATGGTTTTTTTCTGCTTGCTAATATCTACCAGCATTTTAGATAGTCATGCAAGCACCTTACTAATATCATTAATCTTCATATTGTGAAAATTTTGATTCAAATCCTACAAGATGCGGTCAACTTGTTGGAGTAGGTCTAATATTTTATGGATTTGTTTTTGAGGCTGATTATATAAAAAATCATACTGGTTAACATTAGAAACCTCCTCTTGGGGTTGATTTTGATCAAATATTGATTGAAACAAAGGCTGAACCGGAGTGGGAGGGTGGGAAACATGATGAAAATGCTGATTAGTTGTTGTTGCAAGGGAAATTGGGCTAAAATTGACATTATGGTTGGTTGAATGTGACTGATAAGGTGTAGGAACAACATACTCATGATATGGAGGGTAATAGTAAGCATTTTCATGAATATTTGACATCTTTTCATTCAAAGAGCTAGAAACTCAGAACTAATAGATTTTTTTGAGACATACCAACACTTGTGCCTATGAAATCAGAAGATTTGAGCTTGGAGTCACCAGGTGTTGTTCAAACTACCTCCAAAGGCTGAATGATACTGAGGTAGACACCAAATCTCTTAGTATGCTGATTAGTGATTAATGCACTAGTTTTTCTACTACTTCCCAAACTCAGAGTCGCCATGATATGCTAATGTCATCAGTGTAAAAGGCTTGAAACTTACTAGTTGCATATCAAAAACCAGCAGTAATATGTACTCTTTAAACTGTTCTGATTCAAACAGTCCCACCAGGCATGCCAAAATTGTTATCTCCTAGAAATGCACCCTATGCAAAGTTATGAAAAACTAAGCTTTCTAGAGAAACATGGGAAATTTTCCAAGTTGTGGGTCACCTAAAAATGGAAAAGAACCTCCGGAGAAGGCCGACTTCCTTTGTGTTATCACCTAACTACTGATCTTTGTAATGAAAAGGGAGAAGGAGTGCATGAAAATGAAAAATAAACACTATGGTGATACACCAGAATGACAAGAGCAATGAGACACTCAGGTTACACTTGAATAATGATGATGGATATGGGACTACACAACAAGTTTTTGTAGATTATGCATAAGTATTTCACAAACAGGTTTGACATGCACACACTTTTAAGAAGGAAAAGTAAATTTTCACAAATTAAAAGCTCATGTGCAATTCAATAAACACAATTTGTAACTTGCATAATACTACTTTCACAAAGAGAGGCATGCTAATATGAGACAAAGCTATAAGGAAATAGAAATATTTCATGAAGTAGCTTGATCAATCACCTGAAAATGCACAATATTTTGTAAGAACCAAAAGGAAAATTAAACCATCAATGGTAACCAAGGTAAATTCTATCTATATATCATGCTCCAAAATGAGTTACAAAAGTTTGCTAATCTGAGAAAGGACTGCAAAAGTCACAAACTTTCGAAAAGCATAAGAAGAACTCCCTTTTACAGAGAGGCAAAAATGCCATATATACTAAAATGTCAGCCTCTGCCCTAGGGCTCACAAAAATATCCACCTCTGGAAAGATCTGCCCTTAAATCTTTTAATGAAGTTAACGCTGCATTAAACATGTATCGTTGCTATCCATGTCGGTGAAGGGTCGCTCCAGGAATGGCCTCCTTGATCTTTTGCAACAATCACGTTAACTTCTAGCCCCCATGTCCACCCTCGAACTTCCATCAGAGCTGCTTTGCATGTTTTTGAGTGCTATCATAAATGTCGATCCACTCCTGCCAGTCGACATCCTAGCTGTCATTACGGTCTCATCCTTTCTATTCTTCTCCTATTCTAGACCCTTCTGCAAGTTGACCCTTCTCAAGAAGCAACATCAGGTTTATCCTACTTAGACCCTTACAGATGAACACCTCTGTCCACCAAACGATCCATCATTTTTTATTGTAGAGTAGATCCATGTTGCTTACATTCTAATGATCTTCTTCACAAGGGGGGTCAATCAGTCAAATGGAAAATGGTTCACCTTTAGTTCTCTCTGATTGGGCGAACATACTCCACGTAAGATTTATGGGTAGTCAAAGGTCCTTCAGACAAAATCACATGTCGGTGAGACACTAATCATGTCTCCCCGATGCGAGTATTCCTCACAGGATGGTCGACATAGCTTGGGACTGTTAGTGAGACCTCATATTGAGTTGCATGAGTTATACCGATATCTCCATTTCATCGCCCAGACATCCGCATTTGGCAAGAGTTCTTGCCGAAGTCTGCAGCAAACCCATCGCTATTGGCAAGAAAAAAATCAGTCGGGAAGACTTCATACCGAAGGCATAAACCTTCAGCGAAACCCCATCATTCGGCGAGACATCATGAAAAACTCAAACCCACAGCCAAGAGTCTTACCAATTCCAAATATCTATTCGGTGAGACCCTATCGGGTCGGCAAGCATTTCACTGAGACCTTTCATTTCGGCAAGACCTCACCCCATCGGTGAGACATCACAACGAGAGCACCAACTTTCATTGTCCCCGAGCTCAAACATTTTAGTGAGACATATACTGGTCGGCTAGACCTCCTTCCAAGTTCAAAACCTTATACCGAAGGCACCATCCCTAGGCAAGACACTACCCCTTCGGCCAGACGTCCTCTTGTTTTGGCAAGACCCTGCTTAGTCAGCAAGACCTCACAACGATGATGTCTCCTTTCACCGAGACTTCTTTCATTCGGCCAGACATCATGGCGATGACACACCTTTTCGTTGAGACCTCCAATAGTCAGTAGGACATTATGACGAACTCAAACCTTTCGCCGAGACCCTTCATCGGTCAGCAAGACCTTATGCCGAAGGCAATCCCCTTTGGCGAGACTTTATGCAGTTGGAGAGATATCATCCCGAAGCAAATCATTTCCCTTGACGCCATCCTTCTGAACAAATGTTGGAGTGACATCCCAAGCGGAGAGATATAACCCCTCACAGTGACCAAGATGTCTTGGCGACTATGAGGATTTCCAACGAGTATAACGTGTTGCTAGTTGAAAAGACATTCAGCTGGTCTCAGCGACTTTCTTGTTTAAGGAGTTTTATGCCAGATCCGAATGAGACATGCCTTCTAACAAAATTCCTTGAGAAATATCATCGGATGTATGATTTAATCCTACACAACAACGTCCCTATTTGGCCTTCATGAACACTTGAAACATAGATTTCCCTGCCTGATTGAGCCCATAGGTGAAAATCAGGTAACACTTATATTTAATATTAATATATTTATAGTGGCTTGCCAATTTTTCCTAAAATAAATAAATAAAGTATATTTATATTTGTAAATAAAAGGGCTTAATAAATAAAAGAATACATAAATAAAAATAAACAATGCATTTTAGTCAATCTATAAATTTTATAAGAATTCAATAAATTAAAAAATAATACATTTTTCCAATCAAATTGAACAACTTCAAAAATTAAATTATATAAATATTTTTTTAAATCAATGTAACCAAGTGGAAAACCATCTTGCAAAGTAGAATGGACACTTTTGAAAATTATTGTTCTTCCATGTGGACAAATTTAATCATTAAGAGAAGCTTTTAGTCTTTTTCAAACAGAGTTAAAATTTCATTCCTTTTGGAAGAATTTTTTTTTTGGATAACCTCTTTCATTCACCTATGCTATAATAGACATCATTCCCAAAATCAACTTAGACAACATGTCGAAGTGGTAAAAGATGTTGAGAAATGCTTCAAATAGATATGGATTGAAGAATAAATTTCAAGGACTGTTAAACATGCATATTGATTACTAGAACATCATCAAGACAAAGGTGTCACAAAGGGGTAAAAATAAATGAATGAGAAACATTAGTGTTGCCCAATTTTCACCTACAGGCTCAATTAGGCAGGGGTCTATTTTTCAAGTGTTCATAGGGGCCAAATGGATTAACTTTTTCCTCAGGTAGCCAAGAAATCTATGTTTGGCGTGAGGTCTTGTTGATCAATTGCAGTCTCACTAAAAGAATGGAACTCTCGACGTAATATTGGCATCAGCGAAAGGTCTGGCCGATAAATCGAGCTCTCACCAAAATGTTTCGAGCTCACCGAGATGTCTCGCCGACAAGTGGTGGTCTCCCCGAAAGATGGTCCGAGCTCTCACGGAAAGGAAAAGTCCTGCCATGATGTCCTACTGACAACGCGTGGTGTTGGCGAAAGGTATGAGTTCACCGTAATGTCTTGGCGACCAAGCAGGGTCTCACCAAAGGATTTAGGTTTGGCGAGAGGTCTCACCGATCGAGGAAAGTTTCCCCGACTGAAGTGAGCTCTCGCCAAAATAAGGTAGCCTAGCCATCAAGTCTTGCAGACTTGATAGGGTCTTGCCGAAATAAAGTGAACTCGGGGAGAATGAAGGAGCTCGCTATGAGGTCCTTCCAAGAGAATAGTGTCTCGTCGATAGGGAGGTGGCTGTAGTAGGACTCATCGTCGAGAGGAGGAGCTCGCCGTGACATCTTGCCGACAATGGGGAGTCTTGCCAATAGCAATCAACTTGCCATGGAAAAGGATATCTGTAGGACTCTTAGTGTTCGCCATGACGTCCTGCCGACTGAGGATCTCTTGCCGACCTGATGTGTCTCTGACGATAGTTTAGGCAATATCGGTATGACTTTTGCATTCGATCTTGGGTCTTTCCGACCGTCGCGTGTTATGCCAATAGCTGCTACGAGGTGTAATCGCATTGAGGAGACACAATTAGTGTCTCACCGACATGTGATTTTGTTTGAAGGACCTCTGACTGCTCGAGAATATTACGTGGAGTGTGTTCGCCCAATCAGAGAGAACTAAAGGAAAACCATTATCCATTTGACTGATTGACCACCCCTGAAAAGAAGATCAACAGAATGTAAGCAACATGGATCTACTCTGTGATCAAAGGCATGGGTCGACTGGGTGAAACAATGGTGCTTGAATCTAACATGAAGGTTGATACTGCTTCTCAAAGATGGTCAACTTGCAGGAAGATCTCAAGCACAAGAAAATTGAAAGGAAGAAAAGGCCATGAGTCTTCGTGACAACTGGGATCTCTGCTAATAGAAGGTAGATCGATATTAATGGCTATACTCCAGGGCATTCAAAGCGGCTTTGATGGAAGGTTGAGGGTGGACACGGAGGCCAAAAGTTAATGTTGTGGTTGCAAAAGGTCAGAAGGCTTCTCCTAAGGGCGATCCTTCACATCGACATAGACAACAGGGATACACTTGAATGTAGCATTAACTTCATTTAAAAGATCTAATGGAAGATCTTTATGAAGGCGGATATTTTTGTAAGCCCTAGGGGCCGACAACTTTTGTATATATGGATTTTTGCCTCTTTGTAAAGGTAGTTCAAATTATGCATTCTGGAGATTCAAGGTAATCTTTGTATTCAAAATTCCAAAAAAAAGAGTTACAAAACATACATCAGCTGAGAAAGGATTGTTAGTCCTTTCATACTACCTTCTTCTTTTAGATTATGCAAGTTTTGAACTGTGTTTCCCTAAGTCTGCATTTAAATTTTAAAGTTGTGAAATTCATTTTTCCTTCTTAAAATATATATGTAGATTAAACCTTTCTATAATTTTGCATAAGCTTTCACAAGATTTATGGTGGGTAGATGAAATAACTATCATCTTTTTTCCAGTGTATGTTCATCTTTTTATTTCATGATTCCTGTTAGTTCGGTGTATCACCATAGGATTTAGTTTTCATTTTCATACACTTCCCCTTCCTTTTCCTTACAAAGATCAGTAGTTAGGTGATAACAAAAAGGAAGCCGGCCTTCTCCGAGGTTGACCTCTGTTTACAAGAAACCCATAGCTTTAGAGGTCTTCCCATGTTACACTGGATTGTTGAATTTTACATTCACCAGGGTGCAAATCCGAGTGACAATAGTTTTTGGCACGCTCGATGGGACCAGTTCCACATTATATTGTTGGTTTGGTATGCAACCAACAAGTTCAGACTTTACATAAGTCAATTTTTGCACACTTGGCAACTCCATAAAGAGGAAGAACTTCAGAATCAGTTCTTTTACAGTTTATGAGAAGAGTTTAGACAAGGAGTAGCTTAGGTCCTTCTGAATATTTACAGTTGTCACCACCCAGAAGACAAGGCAGGGTAACAAAGAGGACAGTGACAACTTTTATCTATTCTAGAAGAACCAAATCTACTCCTTCATATGTGAGATTCCATATTGTTGTCCCATCTTTTATTTCACCTGGAGTGCAAGTAAATCCATCTCTAATGGCTACTCCCAAAAATCAGCCTTTTGTGCCATTTAATGGAGGTAGTCCATTAAATTTGACACAACACAATGATATTCCAATGGCAGTTTTGAAAAGCTTGCTAATTTTCACTGGGGAAGATCAGACTACCCTGATTGAACATATACGAGATGTTGCTTCCTTATGTGGTGTGCACCATATCACACAAGAAGACGTAGCTGTAAGAATTCTTGCAACATCATTCAAAGGAAGAGCATTACAGTGGTTCAGGAGTCTTCGAGTAGGTTCAATTGCCACTTGGGATGAGTTGGGTGACAAATTGAATAGACAGTTTCAGGATAAGTCTAATAATTTGTCTTTGTTGGAGCAATTAACTACACTTAAGAGGGCTCCTTAGGAGCAAATGAATGACTTCAATTTCAGATTTCAAAGAACCTGGGATAGAATTCTTGCAACAGTGAGACCACCTCTAGAATATGCATTTTTGTACTTTTTGAAGGCTCTTAACAATGATATAGCCGTTATGATACAATTAATGGGGGGTGTTTCTCTACCAAATGCATTTGAAGTAGCAATCAGAGCTGAAAAAAACCTAATACAAGCTGGTAAACTTTCTTCTAGGCCACCAATGCCAATATTTCCAGATATTCATTCGAATATCCCTTTGCATATACCACCTTTTGCACCTTTTCCACCTTTTCCAGTAGTATCAGCTACAGTTCTAGTTGCTGTAACACAAGAAACTATTGTTCCAAGGTCTTCAAGTGAGTTACAGGAGATCAAAAGTTTATTACAGACTTTTGGAAATAAGCTTGTGAGCTTGGAAAAGCAAAAACCATATAATAGGCCTTATCAATAGCATAATTCAAGCCAGCAACAACAATATCAAGGTAATAGATAGGCTTATCAAGGCAACTACCAGGGCCCAAGACAGAGTGTAAACACAAGACGTTTTTAGGCTTATGCTCCAACACCTATTAATGCAATTAAGGATCTTGTCCCTATTCAAAAAAACCTAGTAGCAGATTATGAGTGGTGCTACCCTTGTAACCAACCTCACAATCAGGTCACTTGCTCAAATGGACTCATTAATCAGGCACTTATGGTATAGAATTCCCCGAGTTCACAACACAATGAATTCAAAGATGCATCTCCACAACACCAAGACCAGCTTACCAATGATACTACCCTACTTAACTGGAAAGGTGAGGAATTTTGTGGATTGAATGTGGATAATTTTCTAGTTGTAGCTAACACAAGGGTGAAGAAAAGAGCTTTTGAGCTTGATCAAGCAGCTGATAAAGGAAAAGCAACAGTTGCAGAGCCATCTACATCTTAAGTGACTTGTGGTTTGCAAAGAAATCAACAACTCCTAGTTAAGGAGCAGCCACACTTGCAAGTTGATCATGCTAGCATAAAGGTACATCACAAAGTGAATCCAATTGTACCCTATAATATTCTTGATAGTATGAAAAAGATGAATGTAACAATGTCTATGTGGGATTCATTAGCTATCCCAGGTCAAAAAGATATGTTACATTCAACTTTGTCAAATTTTAAAGTGTCTAATGAATCTGAGTCTCCAATAGATCAAGTCAGAACTGTATTGACAAATAATCCTCAAGAAAAGGATAAAAAATCTAGCAAAGAGGTAGGAAAAGAAGTCAAACCACCTCCATTTTACTTGTCTGTAATTATAGGTGATAAGTTAGTTCATAATTGTATGGTAGACAGTGGAGCTAGTAGCTCAGTAATGCCAAAGCAGATCGCTGACAAGTTTGGACTAAAGTATCAACCTTTAGAGAAAGGGGTGATTCAATTGGATGGTACTTTTGTTAGCACATTGGGTATTATTAAAGATTTGAGTCTTACCCTTCATGCTTGTCCCAATTTTTTAGTTCCTCAGGATATATGTGTCATAGATCTCCTACCTTTCTTTTCTTTGTGCCTCTCAAGAGACTTTACGACTAAGATAGGTGGTTATGTGTCAGATGATTGGTCACATATGTTGTTTAGAACAAGATATGGAACTAAGGTTACCATTAAATCTAAAAATTTGGCTAAAGATCATATTGAGCCGTATAACCCAAGTCTTATCAATTCTGTTCCTATTGCTGTAGACACAAATTGTGTCATTTTTACTGATAGTGAACTAGTTTCCGCTCAAGAACTTCAAGCAAAAGTTGTTCCTGATGTGCTGCTTCATGAGTGGGCAGCTGAAAATGTGTTGGAAAATCTTGTAGATTTTATTCAAGATGTCTGTATGGGTAATTATGTGATGCTTGAACCTGATGTAGAGGTTCCAAACCTCAAAAAAAGTATAGATCAGTTGTTGCAATAGCAAAGTGAACTCTGGGAAATATTTTTTGATGGTTCTAGAAGCAAGAATGGAGCAGGTGGAGGTGCAATGCTGGTTTCTCCACAGGGTGATAAGTATTTTTCAGCCTTTCGTTTTGCTTTTTCATGTTCTAACAGTGCCAAGTATTAAGGACTCATTCAAGGCCTTAAGTGGGAAAGGAAAAGAGGAATTGACTATTTGAAAGTCTATGGAGATAGTGAATTGATAGTTAATCAGGTTAGAGGGCTGAATGTTGCCAAGAATGATGCTTTGAAGTCTTACAGGAACATAGTATGGAATATGATTGAAGAATTTAATGCCTTCAATTTGATTTCTATTCCACGAAATTAGAATAAGCATGTTGATAGACTTGCAGCAATTGGAGCACAGTTTGATATCCTAGGCGATGTTAAAAAAGAAAAAATACAACAGTATGTTAAGGTGGTTATCAGGCCATCAATTCCTGATAACAACATTAACTAGCATGTATTTGAAAGTGATGAATAGATTCTAACCTTTCTGCTCCAAGAAGATCAATTTTATGTAGTAAACCAAGAGAAGATCAAACAACAGTATGATGATCAAGTGATACAGTTGAAGACAAATAAACTTCCCAAAGGGCTGGTTACCTTCGAATCCATATTCAATTCTGATGACCAGCTTAAGAAGAATAAGGTCATAATTCAAGTGAAAGAAGATCATTATGAAGAAGTGAAAATATTTAAAGGTAAGCTTCTCAAATTAGGCAAAATCTGTTCAGTTGAAAATAAGAGAGCTTTCATTGTTTTATGCCAAGAATATCATGATGTTTTTGCTTGGAAATATTTTGATTTAAGAGGGTTTGATCCTCATATTGCACAACATACAATTGAGTTAGAACTTGATACCAATCCTGTTAGAAAAAAGCAGAGACTATTGAACCCCAAGCTTGAACCTTTAATGATCAAAGAGCTAACCAGGTTAGTTGAGGGGGATATTGTATTTCCAATTAAACACACATCTTGGGTTTCTAACCTTGTTCCGGTTAGAAAAAAGAACAGTGAGATAAGATTATATGTGGATTTTAGAGACCTTAATAGAGCGTCTCTGAAAGATCATTATCCCTTACCATCTATGGAACAAATTCTCCAGGTTGTTGTTGGTTTAGAGAGATTTTCTCTTCTAGATGGGTATTCTGGTTATAACTAGATTCTAGTCAAAGAAGAGGATCAATATAAAACAACATTTACAACAAAATGGGGCACTATGGCCTACAAGGGAATTCCTTTTGGTTTATCTAATGCTGGTGCCACCTTTCAGCGTGCCATGGATATGGCATTTCAGAGTTTAATCCAAATTTTTTTGCTGGTTTACTTAGATGACATAACTATATATTCAAAGAATATAGATAAACATTTGTTACATCTAAAGCAAGTTTTTGAAAAATGCAGAGAATATGGAATATCTCTCAATTCGACAAAGAGTATTTTTACAGTTCATGAAGGTAAACTATTAGGTCACATAGTATCAAAAGACGGAGTTACCATTGATCCTGAAAGAGTCAAAGCTATACTTGAAATACCGTTGCCTAATCACAAGAAATTATTGCAGAGCTTTTTAGGGAGAATCAAATTTTTAAGAAGATTCATTCCTGATGTTGCAAATTTACTATAACCCTTGACTGCCATGCTAAAAAGAATGCAGTTTTCAGTTGGACTAGAGAAGAAAAACATAGTTTTGAAGAAATAAAGGAAGCCTTAGCATCAGCTCCAATACTGATAAATCCATATTTCTCTAAAGACTTCTTTTTGTACACTTTTGGAAGCATTAGTTCAATCTCTGCTATACTAGTTCAAAGAAACAATGATAATTTAGAGCAGCCAATAGCTTTCTTTAGTCAAGTACTTTCTGATTATGAAGAGAAATATACATTTGTTGAGAAAAATGTTCTCGCTATAATTAGAAGCCTAAAGAAGTTTAAGCCTCTAGTTTCAAACAATAAAATTCATATTTTGGTTGCACACCCGAGTGTGAAGGAGTTTTTTTTTAACAAAGATATGAGTGAGAAAAGAGCAGGGTGGATCACAAAATTAATGGAATTTGATGTCAACATCAATATCACAAAACTTGTCAGAGGTAGAGGACTTTGTGAACAACTTTCCTCCACTTCTGAAGATGCACAGAAGTCAGAAATTGGTGTTGTTTTAGCTAATACTGATCAACCTCAAAATTTTCAAGGCGCCGCACCTGCATTAACAACAAGTTGGGTTCAAGAAATGACCCACTTTCCTTGTAGTGGTGAATGTCCACCAGGTCTAGATAGAGCAAGACGAAGATACTTTAGATTGTAATCAGTTCCTTATGTCCTCATCGATAATATTCTTTTCAGGAAAGATTTTAATGGTGTCTTGTTAAGGTGTATTGATACTGATCAAATAGGAAAGGTACTGCATGAGTTTCATGATGGAGTTTTAGGAGGGCACTTCGCTCCAAGGATAAACGCTTGGAAAATTATGAGAGTTGGTTACTACTAGCCCAACTTGTTTAAAGATGCATATGCATGGTCAATGAAGTGTATGAAATGTGCTTTGTTTGCAGGAAAGGAAAAGCTGCCTACTATTCCTTTACATCCAATTCAGGTAGAGCAACCCTTCATGAGATGGGGCATTGAATTTATTGAACCAATTAATCCACCATTCAGTGTTGGTCACAAGTGGGTGCTTACTGCTACAAACTATTTCACATGATGGACAGAAGCAACAACTTTGAAAGAAGTAAATGAATCTTCAATTTTGATTTTTTATGAAGATATAATCACTAGATTTGGAGTTCCTGACTCCATCATTTCAGATAATGCTCTTGCATTTGTTGGATTAAGAGTCACATATTGGGCTGTTAAACATGGAATTCATTTGAATACTTCCTCCAATTATTACCCGCAGGGTAATGGATTAGCTAAAAGAACAAATAAAAACTTGATCAAAATCATTAAGAGGACTATGGAGGAGAATTAGAGAATTTGGCATACTACATTGAAATCTGTACTTTGGGCAGATAGAATAACCCCTAAGAGGTCAGTTGGTAATTCTCCATATGTCCTCATTTATGGTAAAGAGGCTAGATTGCCTCTATCTATAGAGCTTCTAGCTCTAGACATTGTTCACCAGCTGGAGATGTATGAAGAACAAGACCCAATGTCTGTGAGATATGTAGAGCTCATGGAGCTCAAAGAATCAAGAGACAAAGCAATGAAAACTTTGGAGTATCATTAGCTCCAAACGAAGAAAACATTTGATAAGAAAGCTATAGCCAAAGTTTTCAAGGAAGGGGATGTTGTTCTCAAGTGGGATGTGCTAAAGAGTGGTCCAGGAAAACATACAAAATTTGACCATTTTTGGGTAGGTCCTTTTGTTGTTATTGAATGTAAAGAGCATAATGCATTCCAGTTATCAAACATGGATAGAGAAAGGTTACCAATCCCAGTTAATGGGATTCACCTCAAACGTTGTTTTGAGGCATGATCTATCATTATACATATTAGGATAGGTTTTATGCTTTCAATAAGTGCTTTGACACTTTAGTTTAATTTTTGTTTCGTTTCCTAAGTGTTGTTCCAACACAGTTTGGTAGTTTCACTTTAGTTTCTTTGGTTTCAACAAGTTTCCAGTATCCTGATTTGCTTCATGAGTCTCGAGTGAGTTGTAGCCATGTGTGAACTGCTCTTGGTCTATTCTGAGGGTTTACTAAGTGACTCGAAGCCCAATGGACAAGTTTTGGCTATTGGTTTCTAGGTTTAGCATGCAAACATCCAGCAAAGGTCGCCAGAAATGTTGCCCAATTTTCACCTACGGGCTCAATCAGGCAGGGGTCTATTTTTCAAGCGTTCATAGGGGCCAAATGGATTAAATTTTTCCTCAGGCCACCAAGACATCTATGTTCGGCGTGAGGTCTTGCCGATCAACTGCAGTCTTATTGAAAGAATGGAACTATTAGTGTAATATTGGCATCGGTGAAAGGTCTAGCCGATAAATCGAGCTCTCACCAAAACGTTTCATGCTCGCCAAGATGTCTCACCAACAAGTGGTGGTCTCCCTGAAAAATGGTTTGAGCTCTCGCAGAAAGGAAAAATCTCGCCATGATGTCCTAGTGACAGCACGTGGTCTCGGCAAAAGGTATGAGTTCGTCGTAATGTCTTGGCGACCAAGCAGGGTCTCCCCGAAGGATTTAGGTTCAGCGAGAGGTCTTGCTGACCAAGGAAAGTCTCCCTAACTGAAGTGAGCTCTCGCTAAAACAAGGTAGCCTTGCCATGAACTCTTGCCGACCCGATAGGGTCTTGCCAAAATAAAGTGAACTCAGGGAGAATGAAGGAGCTCGCTATGAGGTCCTGCCAAGAGAATCGTGTCTTGTCGATAGGGAGGTGGTTGCGGTAGGACTCATTGCCGAGAGGAGGAGCTCGTCGTGACGTCTTTCCGAAAATGGGGAGTCTTGTCGATAGAAATCAACTTTCCATGGAAAAGGATATTGGTAGGACTCTTAGCGTTCGCCATGACCTCCTATCGACTGAGGATCTCTTGTCGACTTGATGTGTCTTTGATGATAGTTTGGGCGATATCGGTATGAATTTTGCATTCGATCTTGGGTCTTGTCGACTGTCGGGTGTTATACCGATAGCTACTACGAGGTGTACTCGCATTAGGGAGACACGATTAGTGTCTCACTGAAATGCGATTTTGTTTGAAGGACCTCTGACCGCTCGAGATTCTTATGTGGAGTGTGTTTTCCCAATCAGAGAGAACTAAAGGAAAACCATTGTCCTTTGGACTGATTGACCACCCTTGAAAAGAAGATCAACAGAATGTAAGCAACATGGATCTGATCTATGATCAAAGGCATGGGTCAGCTGGGTGAAATAATGGTGCTTGAATCTAACATGAAGGTTGATACTGCTTCTTGAAGATGGTCAACTTGTAGGAAGATCTTGAGCACAAGAAAACCGAAAGGAGGAAAAGGCCACGAGTCTTTGCAACAGCTGGGATCTCTGCTGGCAGAAGGAAGATTGGTATTAATGGCTATACTCTAGGGCATTCAAAGTGGCTCTGATGGAAGTTTGAGGGTGCACACGGAGGCTAGAAGTTAATGTTGTGGTTGCAAAAGGTCAGAAGGCTTCTCCTAAGGGAAATCCTTCACACTTACATAGATAGCAGGGATACACTTGAATGCAACATTAACTTCATTTAAAAGATCTAAGGGAAGATCTTTATGAAGGCGGATATTTTTGTAAGCCCTAGGGGCTGACAACTTTTGTATATATGGCTTTTTGCCTCATTGTAAAGGTAGTTCGGATTATGCATTCTGGAGAGTTAATGTTTTTTTAACAATCCTTTCTCAGCTAATGTATGTTTTGTAACTCTTTTTTTCTGAATTTGGAATACAAAGATTACCTTGAAGATTAGGGTTAGTCTTTTCATACTACCTTCTTCCTTCTTTCAGATTATGCAAGTTTTGAACTGTGTTTCCCTAAGTCGGCATTTAAATTTTAAAGTTGTGAAATTCATCTTTCCTTCTTAAAATATATATGTAGATTAAACCTTTTTATAATTTTGCATAAGCTTTCATAATATTTATGGTGGGTAGATGAAATAACTATCATCCTTTTTCCAGTGTATGTTCATCTTTTTATTTCATGATTCCTGTCAGTTCAGTGTATCACCATAGTATTTAGTTTTCATTTTCATACACTTCCCCTTCCTTTTTCTTACAAAGATTAATAGTTAGGTGATAACACAAAGGAAGCCGACCTTCTCTGAAAGTTGACCTCTGTTTACAAGAAACCCATAGTTTTAGAGGTCTTCCCATGTTACACTGGATTGTTGAATTTTACATTCAACATGGTGCGAATTCGAGTGACAACAATTAGGTCTTACATGGTTTGCATGCAACTAAAAAGGGTGTGTAATGAACAAGACACATACGCATGAAGCTAGAATAATGGATTCTTTATTTTCTGGGAGGGATGGACATTAGAAAATGTTGTTATGGAAATTAATAAGGAAAGTACACAACCCCCCATGATAGTTCAAATAATGGTGTTAGTACAAAAAGGAATAATATGATGTGCAAAACTCCCGCAAACAAACACAAATCTAGTTTTTGTACTTTTTCTTATTGCATATAGAAACTGATGCATGAGCATACAGTGGTGTAAGGGAAATCCTGCATTACCCAAAAATATTTTTCCTTTTTGTTAGCTTTTTGTAGATGTTTTTGCATTTCTAGATACCCTTTTCGTCGAATAAGAATTCCCAACTTTCAAAATTGCTTTTCTACTTTTTCTGGTCAACTGCTATTTTTAGCAGGTATGAATTTGAAGGCGCAAGGAGGAAAAAATTTATGGGTAGCTTCAGGATAGAAAAATAAGCACTTTGGCGAAAGAATCAGGCCAAGATCATTCACGGTTTGAAAGTTATTCGAGTTTTAGTTTCCCAAAATTGCCCTGAAAAATATTTTGAGTCCGATTTGAGGCACTAAACGGTCCCATACAGGCCCAAAAATCATTGGAACTAGAAAATGTTCTTAGCATGTTCTACACTCTAAGACCTTTCTAACAATTTAAATGTTGTGTCAAACGGAGTCCCAAATCAAAAGTTATGGCTTCCAGAAGTTGGTCAATTTTTGGAAAATTACCAATTTTTGAATTGGGACTCAATTTCTGAATTTCAAATTTCAATTTTCAGCACCCAACTGCCTAAATTCAAAATTCAAAATGTATTTTTGGCTCCAAGCTGGAACAAGGTTGTTTAGGACCCATTTTGTAAATTTTGGGGTATTGGGAAAAAGAGAAAGTTGTATTGGGGAAAAGGGGATTTTCTTTTTAGAAACAATAAAGTTGCATGTATTTCAACTTATGAGGATTTAA